>VDFB02105785.1:19799763-19829514 GCA_007258455.2 Sequoia sempervirens
ATACCTAAACTCATCCGTAAACTATTACATTCTAAATCTAATTATAACTATCACTATTAAAATGGTCCATAGACCATGAAATTCCATACCTAAATTCATCCATAAAGGATTACATTCTAAACCTGATTATAACTATTACTATTAGAATGGTCCACCGACCAAATTCCATACCTAAACTCATCCATAAAGTAACTATTACTTTTGAAGCTGATTATAACTATCGCTATTAAAATGATCCACATACCATCAACTTCCATACGTGATTGTAACAATAACCTATAACCATCCACATTAACTATGACCAACGAAGATTAATGAGATGGTCCACAGACCACCAAATTTGAGGCTTGATTGTGTTTATAGCTATCGCTATTAGCTACCACCAACTAAGCATCCATGGTGATTTGACATTTTAGAGACCAACTGTAATAAGGTGGAACTCAAGATAGGTGAAGACATGATTAAGATTGATGCAAATTCGTGTGGATTTAGGCAACCAAAACAGTCCCTATCTGAGTGGGTAATATATCAATGTGAACATGGACGAAAGGAAATCCCTCCTTCCAAGAGTTTCTTACCAAATTTGCCACCCGAGGGAATAGAGTACAAGATATTATATGGATATTATGGTTTTTTTAAGCAGTACATGTCCATTCGAAGTAAAAGGCTATAATCTTGCAAAGATTTTATGGCTTTCCATTATTAATTATAATGGCGAGATTAAGAAACTGTTACAAATAATTTAACGTTTAGAGATAAATATTGATTAATAAAAGGTTATAATTATTTTGTATTATAATTTCAATGAATTATAAAAGTACTAGTTCTTTTTTAATCTTTTTATCTATTTATAGGTTTATATCAGTATTGAGTTACATAAAATTTTACCAAAAGATAACAATGCTGAAATATTGTATGTGTTCACACTTTTCACATTTCAAGCAACTATCCTTTCAACTTTATATATGCTATGAGTATTGTCCAATAAAAAGGGCATGCTTAGAAAATTATATACCTAAACTTAACCACAAATACAAATAATTGCATAGAAAAAAAATTAAATTATTTTATGTGCATTGCTAATAGAAGAATTAACATACATTGATTGACTTGCAAGTGGGAAGTCTTTTGTTTGGAGCCTCAATCCAAGTTTTCCTTCCTATAAATAGTTTAAGTTTATTAGGGCAAGGAAAGGGATATAAAAGAAGTCCTTTTCGAAATTGGAGTTTATTGACTATCTTCTTGAGAAAAGAAAGGAAAAACATCTTTAAAAATGGTCTATAGGTGTTGTTTCTAGTATTCCTAACTTGTTCAAATTAATGCAAGAAGTATGACATTATGAACTGTATTCAAAATTAATTTTCATATTCAATGGTTCTCATTTTCATTGCTACACACATATATGTATATGAAAAGCATCTCTTGATATCCAATAATTGTAATTTAAGGTGTAATTTTATTTGCAAAAATTTATAAGGTACTATAATTTTTATAATTATTATGATTTATACTTAATTTTCTAATAGATATATACAAAATATCTATGCACAAATACTTTGAAATAGTTCTTACTTTTATATTGCATAATTATTGTATTGTACAACTAATATGTACTATTAGTGTGAATAATTAATCTATTCACTATACTTAAGCGTACTTAGGTTGACAACGTTAGACAACATCTTGTCTTATTGAATATGCAACATTTAAACCTCTAGCTCGGTTGCTAAGTTATTTGGTTAACCTCATGCACACAACTTTTGAGGTTGGAAGCATTTCCATCTCACCTCAAAGTCACTCAACACTTGGCACACAAGGTTGATAGCTTGGTCATAAAGGTTGTTAGTTTGCACACTTCAACTATTCCTAAGGTTGACACCTATAGGACACTTGTCAACTCTTTTGTGCCACATCTTGGGGAACTTGTCAATCCATCTCATAGGTGGATTGTCTCACCCTTGTCTATATATTCAAGTCTTTGTAATCATTATCATTTGGGTCCACTAAATACAATATTGCAAATTGTATTCATTGTGCTTGTCATTTCATCTCCTAGATCTTCCTAATTCTCATACTGACAACCTCTATGACCAAGTCATCAACCTTGTGTGCCAAGTGTTGAATGACATTTGAGTGAGATACAAAGTCTTCCAACCTCAAAAGGTGTGTACATGAGGTTAACCAAATAGCTTGGTAACCTCTAAAGGCTTAAAGGTAGTACATTCAGTTTGACAAGATGTTGTCTAACCTCATAAATCTAAGTACACTTAAGTAGAGTGAATAGATTAATTATTCAAACTAACATATACTAGTATGTAAACAATATACATATATTTATAGTACAAATCTTAAAATTTATTTAGTACAATATATTTTCACTCTAATTAAGTTATATACACAAATATTATGTATACATATTTAATCATAGTATAATTTTACATATGTTAAAAATGAAAAAAATCAACAAAAAATTTTCAACACTATAATGTCATATATTGAACACCTCAAAGTTTTTGCAATTAATAGTTATATTTTATCTAGCTATAAATGTTTAAATTTTCCCTTATAAAATATTGTTAACATCTTACTATACTTAATATGAATATAGATATTTTAAAAAATATAAATTATACCAAAATATAATTTAATTAAATAATCATTAGTTTTCTTTACCTCAAAATTAATAGTTCCACTAAATTGAAATTTAAAACCTAAGCAATTGTTATAAATGAAAAACTTCAAACAATACATTATAAACTCACAATTATAACATTGATTTATTAATATTGAATGGTTTCTTCTAATTATTCACTATCATATAAGTGTGCAATTAGTGTTTAAAATTCATTAATAAAGCAACATATATATAAAATAATATGTTAACATTTCATTATATATTAGTTTTTAAAATAAATGTGACATGTGATTGTATATGAACCTTCTCAAAATAATTGATACATGACTCAAGTGACAAAATGTTATAAATGTTTATTACATATATAATACAACCATTTTATAATTTATACATCATACACATTTAAAAATTATTATTCACAACTATGATATATAATCTCACATTTCTAAATATTTAATATAAACATAATGTTCAACACCATTGAATATTTTCTTAAATATAAAATATAATTTATTTAATAATATCCTTACTTTATATATTAATATTAGTATATATTAATTTAATATAATAATATCCTTTCTAATATAGCATATACTCAACATATTCAAATAACTTAAAGATTGTTTCATGAACAAAGTAATTTTAGTGGAGATTGAGGTATTATAAAATTATGTTTTAAAATTATAATTTGAGGTTGGTTGTTTTATATTTAAAATATTATTACAATTTTATATATATATATATATATATATATATATATATATATATAAAGGATAAAATTATTTTAAAAAAATAAGAAAGTTTGCATTGATTTATAACATAATGAGAGGCTTTGGGTTTAAATGTGAAGCTTCATTTTCAATTAATTGGGATACTTGATTCAAGAGAATCCTAGTTGTACGAAAAATATTGTATCAAAAAGAAAGATGTTGGTTTTTTCTCCTACCATGATATTATACTTGCAGGTCTATGACTAGATGTTGGGTTTCCAAGTTATATGCAATCCTAAAACAAAAGTTAGGATTATTAATTAAAGAGGATATATGTTATTTTATAGTGAATATGCATTTTTTGGAAAAACAAATACCCATTTCTTCCAAAAAGAATTAATCCATGATTTTTTTCACTAAAAGTGAACTGAGATTCTTACGCTTATTCTTTGTAAACCTTTTGAAAGTGTCTTGAATTGTTATGGCCATTCTATTATTACCATAAAAATTAATTCTTATCATATTCAAGAAACAAGTCATTTCTTTTTAAGAAACAAGTCATTAGCCATATTGCCCATGTCAATTTTTAGTTTTTCTCCTACCATGATATTATATTTGCAAGTCTATGACTAGATGTTGGGTTTCCAAGTGATTTGCAATCCTAAAAAAAAAGTTAGGATTATTAATTAAAAAGGATATATGTTATTTTATAGTGAATATGCATTTTTTGGAAAAAAAAATATCCATTCCTTCCAAAAAGAATTAATCCATGATTTTTTCACTAAAAGTGAACTGAGATTCTGCACTTATTCTTTGTAAACATTTTTTAATAATATGCATTTATTATTACCATAAAATTTAGTCTTTTCTTTTTAAGAAACGAGTCATTAGCCATATTGCCCAAGTCAATTTTTAGTTTTTCTCCTACCATGATATTATACTTGTAGGTCTATGACTAGATGTTGGGTTTCCAAGTGATTTGCAATCCTAAAGTAAAAGTTAGGATTATTAATTCAAAGGGATATATATGTTATTTAACAATGAATATGCATTTTTTGGAAAAACAATTATCCATTCCTTCCAAAAATAATTAATCCATGATTTTTTCACTAAAAGTGAATAGAGATTCTTGCACTTATTCTTTGTAAACCTTTTGAAAGTGTCTTGAATTGTTACAACCATTCTATTATTACCATAAAAATTAATTCTTATCATATTCCTAATTTTGAGCATAGAGAATTGTAGATAATTATTTGATCATTTAGTATCACAAAACCTTTAAATTGATACTAAAACTTTATAAGGATGTCCTAAATAATACCATGTCTTTTCTAACAATTTTATTGCAAACTAATGTGGTGGGGCTTGTAACACCTCCTTAAGGAAGGCTCATTTAGTGGAGCACAATATATTTGAATATTTTACCGACTAATAATCTTATCCATGATGCTTGGGGTGAACCTTTGGTGAAATGGTGGGGTTTCTTATTTGTAGTGTCAACAACCAAGGTTCAAACCTCATGGGGTTACTCTCTACCATGTCAACAATTGCGGGACCCCCAAGATTTTGTATCTTGATTTTCTTGTGAGATATGGAGTGGGGCATTTGCATTCCACTTAGGGGTACATCCCTAGCTTAAATTTAGTGGTTCATTCCATAGTGTGATGGCAAAGTGGCGGTGTTATCATTGTGGCCACCAAGGTTCAAACCCTTGCTAGGTCATTGTGATTGCAGGAACTATGCCTCCACTGATCCAATGTGCTCACAAGCTTGAATTGCAACATTAAGGCTGCTAATGACATTCATGCCATGAGACAGGCGTTTAGGCCTTTATTGTTCCAATCTCTCATTGGGCTAGTGTGCTCGTGGGCTCAATGCTTGTATTGAGCTATTGTGATCACAAACTTGGACTATTCACTTGTGTTCATACCAAGGTGGAGGTCCCCCTTTTGTAGCTTCCATATTATCTTAGGCTAGACCAAAATTTCTAAAATATTGATAATAATAAAATATTATTTATGATACTATTGGGCCCAACAAGATGTGGTTATGATTATATTAAGTTTCAAAGCCTTCACTTTTCCACACTCATTAAAATAAGGTCTATTATATGTAAGCATCAAGTTCCTAGGAACAATAATAAGATAATTTATTTAATATTGTACCTATGATCATCTCACATGTACATAGGGAAATGCACTATATTTTTAGTTGATGCCAAGATACTAAAGTCTAAAATATTTAGGTATGAGCTATATTTATTCACTTACAATATAATATATTGTTTCGACACTTAATAATGTGAACATGATGAATAAAAACAATGTTTCCGTGAAGTCAAATGTGATTAAAACTTAATATCACATTTCAAAATTTAAGGTTAAAAGGTAAAAGGTAAAAGGTCCACTGGGTCCGACCACCATGAGTATATGGGACTCCTCGTACTCCCCCAAATATGGGGGAGGCACCTAACTCGTGCTCCACAATACGAGGCCCTCGTACTCCCCCAATATGGGGGAGGCACCTAACTCGTGCTCCACAATATGAGGTGTACATACCCTACCCCCTGCAGGATTTGAACTTGTGACCTCCCTGTCAAGAGCACAAGTTCTCCACACCATCAGGCCCTCAGGCTGTACCAATTTTTTAATGATTGCAAATGAAGTGAAGTTTTTAATATTGATTTGAATCGACAAAACGTTATATAGTTACCAATTTCCTTTTTACTTTTTTATTAAATTGGCCCCACACAAACTGTCTTTTGTCGTATGTAAAATTCTCGAAAAAAACTGGAATACAGGAATGACGAATAGGATAGTAGTAAGAATAGCTATGGAAAAGAATGATCTACTTTAAGCAAGGCCCTGTTGAGCCACTTGTGTAAGAAGAGACTGAGCAAGAATGAAGTTCATTCTGTCCGACGGATGGAAACTATCCCAGAATACATATTTAGAGGCATTTTTACACGTCCCTATGGAAAATTCAGTGCAAAAGATAGATGCTTCTATGAACCCGGTACCACAACATCCTCTGCGCCCTTCAGAAAAACCTATGCTCAAAACAAAATATCAGAAACTCTACAAGAAAAGAGAAATAGTAGAAAGCTGACAAGTACATAAGAAAATGTATCTTACCATACTGAGCTGGATGGGCCGAGGCACTTAGAAGTAACCTGTAACTGTCTAAGTAAGCAATCCTGGTACCATCTGTTTCATTCATCTTATTCAACAGTTTCTTCAAATTCATATTGAAGATTGATGCCTCCTTATTCATATATTCAACACAAATCCCTTTTCCTCCACCATGCAATGTTCTTTCAAACGGTATGCAACCCAATGGAGGAAGAGACACTACCCCAAATTTCTTTGCTCCTAACAATTGAAGCTCCTAAACAATGATACCAATTTCTTTCATCAATATATACTGCCGGGGCAGTCTCTGCAAAGCATGAAATAGAGTGATAAAGGCAATTTACCTTAATAAAACCAGACAAAGTGCTCAACAAGTACTTCCTAAATTCTCTGCGATTAGATTCAAATTTTGATAAAATGTTCAGATTAAAATACTGAAGATAGTCATTGTTCCCCGTGCTTATGATGTAAACGGCCTCAGATAAGATACGTGAAGCATTAGCAGCTCCCACAATCTCACGCAAATCCTCCCTATATTGTTTGTATAGATTTAGCTGATCTTCTAGATTTAGAATGTTCTGCAACATTGAAGAGGTTCCATTTCTGCATGAGTATTGCAAAGATATTATGATGAACCAGCTAGTGCAGACACTTACCAAGAACATTCCAGTGTCATCATAGATACCAGATGCGGAGGAAGCAAATGTAGCCCCGGTAACAATCCTTTCTCCAGAAGCCTCAGGATTCAAGTACCCCAACGTTGGCGACATTACGCCTACCATCGACGCTGCTCTATTCCATAACAAACTATACTCAATACCCATATGATTGAACCTCACTAGAGTAAAAGAACAAAGAAAAGAAACTAAGCAATGGGATAATTCTGTCAACGTCAATACCCATATAGTCTGTAACAAGCAAGCCGTTGCAGAATCTGCCTGTAACTTTTTGGTCGGGAAAGTCACGTCCGTAAGGAGCATGATTGCTCTTTGCCAAGCTGAAAAGATCGTTATTATTTCCCACGTCCACAGTCGAGTCTCCAAACGATATCAGTGCAGGGATTTCATTCAACGAGCATTCAGTTAAGACTACATTCATAATTGCAATTGGAAGCACTGCTGTTCTCATGGCTGTAACATAATAATTTTCCATCTTTCCTTCTTCTTCCTCTGTCTGGAATACTGAACAACTTATCTAAAGCACCTGAATTTCTACTTCGAGATTGCCAACGAATGGAAGAATTTGTGCGCAATATATCAATTGTGTGTCTAGTTGGAGACCAAACAGAGAAACGGAGAAGAGCAGATTTCGAGCGCTTAATATTTACAGGCTCATGTATTCAATTTATAGACTAATGAACAATAAATTCTATATCTAATAAGTCAACAAGTTTGGTCATACATTTATTGAAAGAAGGTAGGTTTGGTTAGATAAGACGGTGACTTGCACAGTTGTAGACCCTATATTGGTCAGTGCCGACAGATTAGTTTACTGTCCAGTTCGAGACCACACAGGAATGGAAGAATTTGTACGCAATATACCAATTGGCTGTTTACTTGTTCTTGATCAAGTAAGGGTAGCTCTAGATTTGGGGTGACGATTGAATTTTGGACAGATGAGCACGTATTAAATTTCGAGAAAGTATGACTTCTTTAACTAAAAGAGGGGTAAAATTAATAGCATTACACGCCCCTATCAATCTTTACTAAGTGGTTCATTTTTTGAAACAAATCTGGGGGTAATTGACCCTTTTCTACAATGTTTCAATTTTACAAATGATCAGAAAGCTCATTTGGCTAAGCAATCTGAAACCCCATTTCATTCTCTAGGAATGTGACAGAAAGTAACATATTTTAAGGAAGTAGACAAATTTGTTTTATAATTACAGCCAAATGCCAACTTACATACTCTAATTGTTGTCTCTTCAACAAAGTCACCACCACCTGAGAATCAGATTCACAAATGAGCCATCTCCACCCAAGAGCACAACCAAGCTCCATAACATATAAAATGGCAAGAGCCTCCATCGCATTGTTAGTATACCAACCCTTATAAATAGAAAAGATAAACTCAACACTCCCAAAACTATTTTTCCCAACATCGCCAATATTAGCATTACTAGGATTTCCTCGAGAAGAACCATCTGCATTGATTTTCAACATGCCCCGAGGAGGAGGATATCAATGCCCCTCCCTATTTATCTTTCGAAGAGGATGTTGACATCTATTTCTCATGATCTGGCCAACACTCTGAGCAACACCCCTCTGAGGAGGAACATTGAGATGAGTGCAATAGGCGACATCTCCTAGATCCACACCCTCAGCCAAGTCACACTTAGCCGAAATAGTTTCTCCCAAAGAATGAAGAATTTTCCACCACAAATGTTGAACAACCAACTTCACATCTTGAAAAATCTTATGATTCTTCTCTAGCCAGATATGCCAGATAATAAAGGTCGGTCCAAGAGCCCAAGTAACATGAAGAAATGAAGTCTTAACAAGGGCCTTCCCCCATCAGACAAAGAACCCATCCAATGAAGAGACATGCTAGCAAGCCTGGTTCGATACACCCCAACAAAAGTGCCAATACTCCCTAGAGAAGGAACAATGGAAGAAGAGATGAGAGACACTCTCCTCACTATTATAGCACAAAACACACATTGAGGGACCCTAGAACCCACATTTGCACAAGTTATCCCAAGTAAGACACCAGTTCTGGACCACCAACCACATAAAAAATTGCACTTAGGCCAATAAAATTTGTTTCACACATGCTTCCACCAAGGAACCTCAGTGTCCCCAATCATTTTCCTAACCAACTCTCCATAACCCGCTAAAAAAATGTACTTACTAGATAAATCGTTGTTACTCCAAGCCAAATAATTCTAAAAAGTATCTGTGAATATTTGTTGCTTATGAACTTCATTATCCAATAGTTGTATACAAATTTTCGATATCAAAATTCTCTCCGACACATTTTTTATTCACCATCGGGCATGCATATTCCTAAGTTGGTTTGATTATTCTAGAACACTTACAAACATTCTTTAATAGAGTTTCGACTTATTTATTCCTTGCAGCACCATCCCTAGTTTAAAATAAAATCAGAGAACTCCTCTATTGATGTTTTTCCTTTTGAGCTTGTATCTTACATATTATTTTTAATGAAAGGACCCTATTGTTCTTCTAATTCTATTTTAGTTTTTTTTTTTCTCCTAAAGAGTCCATTGATATTTGATCAAAGATTTATATTTTTTCCCTATAGTTTTTATGTGATATCTTTGTCTTGCCCCATTTTAGCTGATGTTGGGGCCTATTTAGTAAGTGAAAATTTATCCCAGTTGAGTGCTTCCTTTCTTAATATGACCATGTTTTGGCCACCATCTATAACCAATATAAGAATTCATTCAATAGACCCCCTTTCTAAAAAATGTTCTTGTTGTATTGTTTTTTCTTTCAATATACTCATCGCATGCCTAAATACCTCAAACTATAGAAATTTATAAGTGTTAGGGGTGATTGTGTTTATTTATACCTTTAATTAGTTTGTAGGTTTCCTCTTACCAATATTT
Organism: Sequoia sempervirens; assembly: GCA_007258455.2. Classification (NCBI taxonomy): domain Eukaryota; kingdom Viridiplantae; phylum Streptophyta; class Pinopsida; order Cupressales; family Cupressaceae; genus Sequoia; species Sequoia sempervirens. The sequence goes on from VDFB02105785.1 coordinate 19,809,811, forward strand.
CAATTTTTGTTTGAGACCTTTGGCTACTTCTAATTACGTAGGTACTTTATCATGGCTTTACCCACACTTCCACTTCCTACTTTATCTTTGACTTTGGCCTTAGGATTTAGGTCTCCATATAATAATGTACTTCTTAAGCTGTTAGACTAATAAATGAACCTCAATTATTCTCCACTTAAAATTTTCCATGTTTCCTCTTCTTTACTATTGATTATTCACCATCCTTAATTCCTTTAATATGAGGATTTAATTCTCCTTTGAGTCTCAAAATCTAGGGCTTTTAGTATTTTCCCTAATCCTTTCCCTCAACTTGCTTCTCATTTCCCTTCCTCCTTGTGGAACCCATACTTGTATGATTACTCATACCATCATATCCAAAAGGTAAAATGTATGTGGCAAAACCAATCTCTAAACCTTGAAAGGCTTCCACCCTATTTCCCTTGCTCTTTTTCCTTATAGCATTTGGAATACCACATTAATGATCCTTAACCCATTTCTCTTGAGTCATAGAGTTTTGGACTTCAATGTTTTCTTTGACCAAATAGTGCATCTAGCACTCTATATCCCCAATCCTTGATCGCTTTCTTTTATCCTTCTATCCACAGTATTTAGTAGTATCATATTTTCCCTCACCTTGATCCCACTTCTTATTCCATCACTATTGTGTATCCCTTTCCTTGATTCTCACTCAGATTCTTTGCATATTTTCTTTTCAAAATCCTAAGATTATTTATACAACCTTCCCTAAAAGTAAGTTAGCTTATGGTAAACCTAAACCCTAGTTCCCAATTGCTCAATGAAACCTAGACTTCTATAAATTCTACAAACCAATTAAAATGCACCATAAGATAATCCTTTAATGACCAATCCAATGTGATATTCAAATATGAATATTTTCCTATGTGTCACCTAGTCATTTTCTTAGACTAATCGCAACATGACATACATCTTATATGCACTTAACCACCCAAAGCAAGTGGGAAGGTACATTTTGGCATAACTAAATTTTACATTCCTATCCAAGCAACAAATTACTTGTGAATTCCTTTCTAAAAATCAAAAAAGTGACCAATCAAAAGGCCTTTTTATCTAAGTAACCTATATGCCTAGCCAAGAAACCTCTACCCATATCCAAGCAACCTCTATTCCTTTTCACATCCCCCACTTTATAAATAGATTTAGGATAAGCCTTGGACAGATGAGGAATCTACCCTTAATTCTTAGTGACTATCTTGAAAGGAACACCCTGACTAATGATTTATATAACTACCAACAAGATTTCCCATATGGTTAGTCCTATGCAATGCTCTAGCCAATGAAAAGGATTTTAGACTAAGGCATTCAATGTCCATATAAATGACTTTTTAAAAAATTTAAAGGGTATTTGGATCTATTCCTATTAAATTGGAGAATAAAAATAGAAATCTAATGGTGACTAGTGATGAAAACGCATAAGTGCACTAGAAGGTAAGCCCTCTAAAATTAACCTAGTAGAATACAAAATAAGATAGAGATCATTGTAGGTATTAAAAAGAAATTTGTGGCAATATTATATTTCTTGTAGTACCTCTTGTTAAATTAAGGTATTAAGAATAAAGGAGTTAAGGATGGATAGATTAAATCAATTAAATATTTATGAAAAAAATTTATAGTATGAGAGTAAAATAATTTATTGGTGAGATCAAGATACATTTTGAAGAGAATTTAATTATCATGATAGAAAAGAAGAAGAAGAAGAAAGAACATTGAAACAATCATAGGACAAAGATGAAACATAATAGAAAAGGTTAGAAAAGTGCGAGAAGCATCAAGAGAGTATATCAATATGCATTTGAAATAGGGCGGTTTATATGGGGAAGAAGAGAAATTAAATAATCAATGAAATAAAGAAGTTATTAATTGGTGAGAAGAAAACAACTAAAAGAAAATTAAAGATAAATAAAGTACTAAATTATGTGTTATCAATCAACACATTCCCCAAGCTAAGGAGACACTATGAGGAGATGAACCTCATGGACTAAGAGTCACTTCCCATGTTGCCAAAATCAAGAATAATTTTCAAAGATTTCATTAAGTACAAAATACTTAATTGGGTTAGAATAAACATATATATCAAGAAGCAATTGTGTATGAGATTTGTGATAGATATAGGAAGTGAGTTCTTAGATGTTCAATTTCCAAGAGATAATGGTAGAGAAATAACTTTGGTCAAGTATAAAAGGAGTGAAACTAGGCAAAGAAGCCATGATAGCAAGAGATAAAGAGATCCAAGAGTAGATAATAGATAGGGAGAAAGGATAATCCAAATATGGATACACATAAAATTAAGCTCCCTATTTTTGGTAAATACACTAAGGATGATAGTGAACATCTCTTTACCTTAGAGTTTCATTGGAGTCCAAGGTTGGAATTGATGATGACTAAACTCAATTATACAATTTTGTGGAGAACCTCAATGATGAGGCATGAAGACATTTGGTGCATTAAAGAATCCCCTAGAGGGTATGATAAAAAATGGAAAGAATTGAGTGACTTATTTATGAAAACATTTCATTCACCTAATGTACAAATAAAAAACATAAATAAAATGTCGAAGCTGATAAAAACTAAGGAGGAATCAATAAAATATTATGAACAATGAGCTAAAAGTGTGGCTAGAAAGATAGAATAAAACTTGACATAAAAGAAATGAATTGAGTGTTTTATTTTAGGTTTAACCTCTCACATTATCTAAGAATTAGATGAGAAGATTTCCTCATCATATAAGGATGTAATAGAATTGATCACTAGAATATACTCCTAATAAAAAATATGGGATAATGATTTAGTTGGAAAGGATAAAATTGATAATTTCAAATTAGAGCTAGAAAAAATAATGTTGGAGTAATAAATTATAATGAAAGGTGAGAAATTTGAGACTTCTCCCCCCCTAGAAGAAGTAAATTTTGGTTTGAAAATTACAATAGGGAAGAACATCTATGGAATGAATGTTTGATAATAAAAGGCATGAAGAGGCCTTCCACACTAAGAGGGGAACTTGATAGATTCCATATAAAGAGAGTACATATATACTATAAAGTATAAAGTGAGACAAACATGAAAAAAATGTGTCAAATATTAATTCATGAAGAAGATGAATATGAACCAACTGTTCATGGATTGACTAGGGAAACATTTTTTTAGATATGGGTATGGAGAGAGCGTAAGGTTTAGCTATAATGGAATACAATGTTTATTTGGCACATGGCTAGTGGGAACTTCAATTGAGGAAATGTATAAGATCACTTAATAATATACACTATATGGTACCACAAATTTAAGATATAGGTTGCTCCATTATTTATCATAATAGCTATTGAGAAGGAGGTGGTAGGGGAGGCTACAACAATAATAATAGAGGTACAAGAGAAAGAGGAACTACCTAAAGGATAAAATGTTATAACTATACTAAACTAGGACATTATGCTGATGAGTGTAGAAGAAAAAAGGAGGAAAATCCACATGTGATTTTTGTGGTGATAAATTACATGATATTTATATTTTTCCCAAATATAATAGTTTTATAAGAATGTGTTGACACCATGTCTAGAAAATGAATAACTGTCTAGTTCAAATGTAACCTATGATGCTAAAGTAGTAATGAATAACTAAAGTAGAGGATAAATGTTAGACAATGTAAGAAATCAAATATATAAAACTAATGTAGAATAGGAGAATCCTCACTGACAAAAGAGAAATTGGAAAACTAATATAAAGAAAAAAAGAAGGAAAAACTCAAGGTAAAGGCCATGTAGAAACTTAAGAGAGGGTATGTGAAGGATCATCATGGAAAAAACAGGCCCTTAAGTGGCAAAAAAATTAGAAAAAATCAAAGTTAGGAAACTTGACGTAAACAATTGAATAATTTATCTATATTATTTTAAAAATATGTAAAAATGAAATCTATAGAAAATTAAATGTAGTTTCTAAACTACTAGGTTTGTTTAAAAAAGGAAAAAATCTATTTAGTGAAAATTTGAAATTTCAATTTGAGTACTAAAATTTTTAGGGAAAAAATAAGTAGGTGTATGTTTGACCACCCTAACCATAATAAAATAATAATATTTTTTATAATATTTTAGATATAAGTATAGGACTCATGTCCCAATGTGATTTTTTTTGTAATTTTTTCCTAGTAAATAATTAATTATTATTTTTTTATTACAACTTTTAAAAAATATAAAAACTCGTATGTCTGACCACCTTAACTTGGTCAAACTTCCTGAAATTCAATTTTTCTTTTTTTTTAATCCTATAGTATGCGAAGCATATAATGTGGCACATATTTTGGATTCAAAAAATGTGATACCATTTGAAAGCTATAGATTTTTTTCAATCGGCCTATCAATCAGGACTTTAATCGTAATTCAAATAGAAAATGAATAATAATTACTTATTAAATTCAAATTAAAGCATAATTTATATTGGTGGAAAGCTGAGAATCTCCTTTAAAAACCATTTTCATTTCATCAATTTTGGGTAAAAAAAAGTCATCAACCACATACCCATCATATTGCCACTTTTTGGCCCATCATGATCCTACACATACCCGAGAAAGAGAAAAATAACTTCAATAATAACTAGTGTTGAATTGATAGAAGGATATCTTGGGAGAATTTATGAAAATGAGGATGAAAAATAATTAGATAAAGGGGAACATGATTTGGTGATAACGTAGTCCAAAAATCTAATTAAAATAAAATAAAAAAGGAGACGATAATAGTAAGGCATGTTTCATAGAAAAATAGGTCTATATATGCTAAATTTTTTTGAAAATTTTGCTAAAAAAAGAAAAGGTTGGGGTTCAAGGGTTGGATAGGATGAATATGGACGAGTTTATTGGAAATAAACTCATGAAATATGTAATTGGGATTTTCTATAGCTTCATCCAACTACAGCCAGCTTGTGAATGAAGGGAGATTATAAGTTTAGATGATGAAGGGGAGGCGAAAGACATATTCAATTAGTTTAGTTAATTATTGGGGTTGGATTGAGGAGAAAACAATAAGTTATTGATGTTATTCTTTGTATAATTATTGGTTTCTTTAGAAGATGATAGGGTTAAAGAAATAGAGGCATCAAGGTCAAAGAGGAGATGGCCTTAAATTGATTTATCACCTATGTATAATCATATAAGGTGGTGTAAAGTGTTATAAAAGTTGGATATTTATGCAAGAGATTTTGATTGTAAAGGTTTGGGGAAATATTCTTTTAATAACTACTGTATTGATATTAAATTCAAGAAGTTAGGAGATCTATGAAATAAAAAATTAATAATAGAAGATAAAATCTATCACCTTCTCATTCATGCCTTGATTACAAATAGAAGTAGTAGAAACAACACCAAAAAGGATGAAAGTAGAAGAAAAAAGAATAGGAAGAATAAGAAGACACAATAGATGTCCAATTATTGTATAGGAAACTTTTTTACAATATGAATGCCTACACAAGAAAAATATATATACACAACAATCCAAAAAAAAAGAATTATTTTATTTAGGTAATTATGTTAGAGTAAACATGGATTCCTCATATGATGCTACAAATCATCAAGAAGTTTCTTACATCTAATTCGTTAACATATTTAAGAAAAAAGAGAAGAGATAACACAAATGAAAGAAATAATAAGGATATATGTATTAGAAAAGATAGCTAATGATCTCTTATATATAGTAGACACAAACTAGCAGAAAATATACAATTATCTGAGTAAATACTCTCTTGTCAAAAGATATAGTTCAGTCAATAAGAGTGTCGATAATGAAAAATAGAGGCTACAAAGAAGGCCTAAAACATCTTATTAGGGTATGTGCAGGATCATCATGGAAAAAATAGGCCCTTAAGTGGCAAAAAAATTTAGAAAAATCAGAGTTAGGCAAATTGATGTAAAAATTTGAATAAGTGATCTATATTATTTCAAAATGTAAGAATTGGCTATGAAGGTTTGGCTATGAAGGTAGCCACCTAAGATCTAGAGGCCTAATAGAAAGCACAAGAGAGATAGAAACAAGATGACAAGAATAAAATGTAATGAAACAATAGTACATAGGAGACCCCTTGGTTATATAGCCAAGGTGAGAACATAGAAGGGCATAAGATTATGACAAGTGTCGTAATCTTGTGACATGAGACAACTATGAAAAGCTATCACTCGACCTAAAGTGGGAAAGAGATAATGTGATAATCACCACAAAAGGTGGATCACCCACAAAAGGTGGAGAGATAATCACATGATGTGTCCACAAAAGGTGAAAGTGATGTGGTAATGACATGTCAAGTCCACCAAAAGTAGAAAATCTCCAACAACCTCTTATGTGGTCCCTAAGTAAACTTAACTAAGGTGTAATCATGACCTAGGACAAGGTACAAGACATTTAATTACACCAACACCCCCCCTTAAGTGCAACTTAGGGAGAATGTACACAAAAGAAAACAATGCAAGATGGGTCTTGGCTATGAGGCCATGTTAGGTACCCATGTACAAATGCAATGCAATCTCTCACAAGTGGAGTAAAGATAGAAAAACCCAATGGGAAAAAACTACCCCCCAAAAGAGAGATAACAAAATAAGAAGCATGCTCTAGGAAGGATAAAACCTCAAGTGAGGAAAAAGTCCCCCCATAAGAAGAATGAAGAAGTCCATGCAACCCCCCCTCAATGGAGAGTCACTGCTCAAACATCACAATATCAAGAGTCCCCAATCTGAATAGAAGGAGAGAATACAGAACAATGTGAAAGTTGAAGTAGAGTGGACCAAGGATGATGACGAGTCCTCCAAATGTTGTTCCAAAAGAAATGCCAAACTGTGCAAAGCACTAATGGAAGGAATCAGGTACAACTGTAGAAGATGCCACATAGCTGGTGACTGAGTTGAATCTTTCAACTCAAGAGTAACTGTAGAATTTGTCAATAAAGAACTGTAGATGAATCCACACTGCAATAGGAATAAGGTCAGAACCCAGAAGACAATTGCGGGAGCATCAACTGAATGCCCATCAATAGCAGATTGGTAAAATCCATGTCTCACTGGAGCCATGCACAATTTGTACAATCCAAGTCTCACTGGAGCCATGCACCAAGTCTTTGGATGTAGAACCAAACTTCTAAAGATAGGTAGAGTGCTTCCCAAAATAAGAATGTCTATATGGTGTTTATTCCATCTCACCAAAATGCATGGGTAACCAGCCGTTGCATTCGCTGAGTAGATAGGAACTAACACTAGATACATAGATCAATCCAAAGAAGCATACAGAACATGACAAAGTACACTGAAATAAAATATTGTGGCACTTTATTTTAGTGCGATTACAACATTACAAAGAGAACTACAACAACCATGATGCAAAACTGGAAATACAGATGAAGTAGCCAACCAAAAGAACTCAAAGCTAAAGACTGTGAAGAAAGCCCTCTAGGTGGATGTCGGTAGGAGCAACTGACCCCTATTTGACTGTCGTTTAGAGGAAAAAAATGGTCTAAGGCAAGGCTCAATCGGGAGGAAAAATAATTTCTCCAATTTTACTTATTAATGCATGATTTGTTTTTTAAAAAAACTTTTAAAAAGTTTAATTTAAAAACATTCTTTATGATTTTTTTTTATTATTGAAATAATAAAGAAAATTAAATTTTTGATGAAAAAACTTTATTAAAAAAAAGAAAAAAATTTTTTTTTGTTTTATATAAAAATTTATTAAAAATAATAAAGAAAAAACTTAACTTTAATAAAAATTATTAAAGAAAAAACATGAAAAGCTTTATTTTTATTTTAAAGCTTAAAGAAAAATCATTAAAGATTTTATTAAAAAACTTTTAAATACAAAAGTTTTATTTAAAAACTTTTTAAAAAAACATAAATAAAAATATTTTATTTAATAAGGGCCACCGGTGGGGGCAGCAAGGATGTCGCCCCTACAATGGCAAGTGGTCATGTAAGTGGCGGACGGCCCTGCCGCCATCGCCACCGGCGACAAACTGCAGTCCGCAGGTACTGTCAGTACCTCCGTATCGCAGGTTTACTAATAAAATTAAAATTTTTAATTTTATTTTATTTTTTAAAAAATTTTCTTTTTAAAAAAAAATTGATATGATTTTTTTAATTTTTTAAAAACTTTTCAAAAATAAAAAATATTTGCAGAAATTTAAACAATTTTTTTTTTAAAAATAAAAATCGTACTATTGCGCAGTTTGGGCCGTACGGCCCATCTGCTAATTTTTTTTGCCTCTGAGAGCAATTTGCTCCGATTTGGATGATTTGATAGTCGATTTAGGGGTTTTTGGCCTTTCTAAACGCAATGGCAGTGTTCTTTTTGGCTGAAAATGCTCCAAAGTGGTAGCTAGGTCCTGGATCTGACAACCACCTCTAATCTTCAACCCTTTGTAGATTTGGCCTCCAATGTCCAACTGAGACGAAACAAAAGGAAAATCTGACTATCTCGAACACTTCGAACGCAATGGTGCACTCAGATTTGATGCAACAAGCTCCCAAAATGCACCTACAATACAAGTCCAAAAATGGAACCCTCCAAGAATCTCTCTAAAAGACTAACTAAAGGCACTTCAAAAAGTTTTGATACCATGTAAGAATTGGCTATGAAGGTAGCCACCCAAGATCTAGAGGTCTAATAGAAAGCACAAGAGAGATAGAAAAAAGATGACAAGAATAAACTATATTCTGTCAATAGAATAAAATGTAATGAGACAATAGTACATAGAAGACCCCTTGGTTATATAGCCAAGGTGAGAACATAGAAGGTCATAAGATTACGACAAGTGTCGTAATCTTATGACATGAGACAACTATGAAAAGCTATCACTCCACCTAAAGTGGGAAAGAGATAATGTGATAATCACCACAAAAGGTGGATCACCCACAAAAGGTGGAGAGATAATCACATGATGTGTCCACAAAAGGTGGAAGTGATGTGGTAATGACATGTCAAGTCCACCAAAAGTGGAAAATCTCCAACAACCTCCTATGTGGTCCCTAAGTAAACTTAACTGAGGTGTAATTATGACCTAGGACAAGGTACAAGACATTTAATTACACCAACACAAAAACATGTAAGAATAGAATCTGTAGAAAATTGAATGTGATTTCTAAACTACTAGGTTTATTTTGAAATAAAAAAATCTGTTTGGTGAAAATTTGAAATTTCAATGCAGTAGTACTTAAATTTTAGGGAAAAAATAAGTAGGTCTCTGTCTGACCACCCTAACCACAATAAAATGATAACTTTTTTTAATAAGATTTTAGATATCAATAGAGGACTCATGTCCTAATGTGATGCATATTTTTTTGTAATTTTTTTCCAAGTAAATAATTAATTATGAATTTGTTATTAGAAATTTAAAAAAATATAAAAACTCGTATGTCCGACCTCTTTAACTTGGTCAAAAATTCATGAAATTCATTTTTTTTTTAAATCATATAGAATGCGAATCATAGAATGTGATCTATGTTTCAGATTAAAAAAATGTGATATAATTTGAAAGCTATAGATGTTTTTCAGTCAACCTATCAATTAGGTCTTTAGTCATAATTCAAATAGAAAATGAATAATAATTATTTATTAAATTCAAAGTAAACCATAATTTATATTGTTGGAAAGCTAAGAATCTCCTTTAAAAACCTTTTTCGTTTCATCAATTTTGGTTAAAAAAAAGGTCGCTAGCCACATACCCTACACATACCCATCATATTGCCATTTTTTGGCCCATCATGATCCTACATATACCCATTAAGAAAAATAGACATAATAAATAAGGATAATTTAGGTAAAAAATAATACCTTTTTTATGGTATGGAAGATATAGTTTGGATGAATTGGTAAAATATTTACATCATGAAATTGCACAATGAGAATATGAATTAAATTTATGTCAAATAGAGTTAGAAAAATACTATTTATATAGAAGAAATGAGAATAGAATAAAGATGGATAGAGAAAGAAACACAAATATTTCTAAATATGTAACTATTTAAAAAAATGAATAAAGGAGACTACCAACACATTAATGATACACCACATGGTAGGGGGTTAGGAAAACAAAGAGAAGTAAAGGCATAAAAAATAAAAAATCAAAGAGTGGAAAAATTAATTATTCTTATAATATAATATAAAATTTTAGAACTTATGAGAAAAATTAAGGATTTTATTGCCCAATAGAGGTAATTAGAACCTCCCAACTACAACACATTTTACATCTACATCATAATATCAATAGGAGAATTTAATATAAATCCCCCCTATCTAGTAATTTTAAATATGATATATCATACATAACAATGTTATGGAACAACTACTAAATTAATGAATCCCTGGAGAAAATGATAGTAAATATTGAAGAGTATCTACTATAAATATCTATAGACTCGTCCCTACCTAAAGAAAAAATAGTTGAAATAAGTTATTACTTGGGTTATTATATAATTTTAGATGTGGGAGAAGATAAAATAAGTTAAGAATTCTAAGTTGAACAAGACAAAAGTTAGGTAGAGGAGGTTAGAACTAAGCCTAAATAATAATGTGAAAAATATTAAATAAATTTACGTTAATGTTAATATTTGTATATCATTTAAAAAAAAAATCTTATATCAATATAATATTTGAATTTTTACGTGAAAAAATTAAAATGTTAAGTAACACAAGATTATACATGGAAATATAATAGTAAAAATTAAAAATATCCATGATCAATTACACTAAGTATATGAGAAATCAACAATTTCTATCAAACAAATGACAAAAATTAAGGATCTCTATTCTTGGTTGCTTACCGATATTGGTGATGGCTTTCATAATCTTGATTTGGTTTGAATCTTCCTCTTCTTTGCTCTCCACATTCTACTCTAGAGTCAACTCATCCTCATTGCTCTCTTCTTCTAGTCTATGGTTTAGACCATTTCACCAATCTTCCTTGATAGAAATCAATTGATTCTTCTTTGTCCTCATCTCACCGCACATGTCCTCCATATTTCCGATAACATTGACCATCATAGGAATCCTCCTTGGTGGCATATTCCCTTTAGATTAGGTGCAACTACCTAAGGTCGACAGTCTAGCTATGGGTTTACAACTGCCTCAGAATTCAACACTCTACTAACAACACCTATAGTCTACATCAACTTGGCGATTTGACAACACAAGATTCTTCCAAAATACCTACTCCTAAAGGATTTGAACCTTGCTCTGATACCACTTGTTGTAGTTAAGGATGGAGGGTCTGAGATGGACCATCCAACCCTGTAGCAGAACCCAACATAGCATAAATAACCGAGAGTAATATGTAACTTTATTTATTGAAAACACAAACATGCATGCCCATAGGCTCTCTCAAATGTATATTACAATAAGCCCCATGGGGCATATGTGTTGACTCATAGGACATCATAGGCTAAACTACTATTATATGTAGAACTAACTTCAAAATCTAATGCTCTAACTTCCAACTCCATATCCTACTTGGCTACCTTCCCATTGAATTTCAAGAGTTATTATATATTAGCTCCTACCATTAAGAATGACTTGTGTCTACCTCAATTTGATCCCAAGTCCAATTTCCAATGAATTCGTATGTCAACTTGTGTCTACCTCAATTTGATCCCAAGTCCAATGTGCAATGAAATGTTAATGTCAATCCCAAGGAATTGAAGAGGAATCAAACATTTATGTATATGGGTGTGGACCTAATTGGGATTAGTCACATCCTATATCCATCATGTGATGATCCATGAAGGCTTTGCAAGATACAGGGAGATTCCACATGCTTCCTCTAATAGATTTGGGTCAAGGTTGCTCATCGAGGTGATCTTCTAGTGGAGAGTACTTCTGGATCGTAGTACTATAGGGGCCATCACCTAGAGGTATGTTATCATAGACTCATCATTCTTCCTTTGTCCCAATTTATGAGGGAAAACTGGCTATTGTGATAAGATGTGGTATGAATCTCCAGGATGCTCCTACATCAAAATTGGAGAGTATAAATTGATATTATATTTTCTACATCTCAAATTCATAGATCCAAATATCTTTAAGTAGATCTTATGCTTGAAGAGATGTGTATCTTGCATGAGACACAACTTTACTTAATAGTTATAATTATAATATATTTTATCTTCTTAACACCCCCCATAAACTTTATTTTATCACAAAACTTAACTAGTTTTTGGGGGCCACCTATAAAAAATAGGTTTATTAGCTACATGTGAATATTAAATTCCTTGAGCTCCCTCTAGGTGGTTTTTGTCTTTGCTGAGTACCAACCTACACCTCATCTATTTGATAAATCATCAGGTCCCTTTTTTTTAGAACTTCATCTATTGTTGCCATGTGTCCACCAAGAGCTCCTCATAGGGAATCCTTCCTTCACTCACCTACTAGATCCCACCATGCTCCCACATGTCAACACTATAGGCACTTCAAGGCTGCTTCCCTTCACTTTTCAATTAGGCCCCATCTGCATGCCATGTAATGTCTATCATCATTCACTTTTTGGACAGACCAGATAGTCAGTGCTGGTAGTAAAGAATGCCTCCATGTGTCTTCGGGTATGTGCAGGATCATGATGGGCCAAAAAGTGGCAATATTATGGGTATTTGTAGGGTATGTGGCTGATGACTTTTTTTTACCCAAAATTGATGAAACAAAAAGGGTTTTTAGAGGAGATTCTCATCTTTCCACAAATATAAATTATTCTTTAATTTGAATTTAATAAAGTATTATTATTTATTTTCTATTAGAATTATGACTAAAGTCTTAATTGATAGACTGATTGTAAAACATCTTTAACTTTCAAACGGTATCACATTTTTTGAATCCAAAACATGCGTCACATTCTATGCTTCACATACTATAGGATTAAAAAGAAAAATTAAATTCCATGAAGTTTTGACCAAGTTAAGGTGGTCAGACATACGAGTTTTTATATTTTTTAAAAGTTGTCATAAAAATTCATAATTAATTATTTACTTGGAAAAAAATTACAAAAAATATGCATCACATCCACATGAGTCCTCTACTTATATATAAAATATTATAAAAAATTATTATCATTTTATTATGGTTAGGGTGGTTAGACAGAAACCCACTTCTTATTTTTTCCCTGAAATTTAAGTACTACTGCATTGAAATTTCAAATTTTCACCAAATAGATTTTATTTATTTTTAAATAAACCTAGTATTTTAGAAACTACATTCAATTTTCTACAGATTCTATTCTTACATATTTTTGAAATAACATAGATAACTTATTCAAATTTTTACATCAAGTTGCCTCACACTGATTTTTCTGATTTTTTTGCCACTTAAGGGCTTGTTTTTTCCATGATGATCCTGCACATACCCCTTCACTGCACAATTTTTCATCACAAAGAGGAGGAATCAATGAACGAACCTTGACCTATTTCCATGTGTCTTTTTCATGGGGACTTCGTTGAATGGAATGAGAGAGCAAGAAGTGTACCCCGCTAGATTGCCACTTGTTCTAACTGCCTTTGTGGGTGAATGCCACATGTTTGTACAGGGGTTTGTTGGGCCCACTTCCATCATACAGAGGGGATGCATCTATTTCTAGAGCAACTACTTTCCATGTCCCGAATCTTTTCTATTGCAACAACCAAAGGAAATCATTGCTACATGCATAATTGCTAGTGATACAAGATCTTTTCTATTATTGACTCGCTAGGCGGTGGGATTTTTATCTATATGTACTACTTCTTCCTTCCAAAAATGAGTTCAGAAGATACAAAAAATAGTGAAAAGACACCAGTCCTGTTGAATTGCTTTTAGATTATTGTATAAGACTCTTAGACTCTGCCATTGTTTGGCCTTTCTTTTTTCTTAAGCTATTTGATAAAACATTATATTGTGCCATTGTTGTATTGAATTATTTATTTGTAGAAATTTTATGATTTCAATATAAGCTTGTTGATTTAGATCATGTCTTTTCACTCTTATTTTTCGTAAATGTGTATGAGACTTATTTTATATCATTGAATAAATTATTCAATTTTTCATCTTTGATTTCGATTATTCTGGGACATAGCAGATTGTTGAATGGGCCCTTAAATCACATCAAAAAGATAGATTTATCATGCCAAGAACTTTGTATGAGTGATAGTCCAATCAAAAAATTCCAGATAATGATTAGAACTAGCAAGTTTTTGACAATGATGAATGCATCACCTCATTCATCCAGTAGTTGGGAGAGTTTGTTGACCAACTCGAATTGAAAATTGTCGAGGCCTACAATGGAAAAATCATTCAGCTAAGATCCAACAAGCTTCTGAAGGGATTGGTCACTCTCAAAAACTTGTTCAACTGTGATGATGCGAGGAATGATAAGATAACGTTTGTAGCAGAAAAAAGTGACTATGATGACCTTTAGGTTGGAGATGGAAGAAAGCTCAAAGTTGGGAAAGACTTTTCACATCATGATAAAGAAAGGCTCATCAACTTCTGTGAGAAGTACGAAGAAGTGGTGGCTTGGTCATATGATGACCTTAAGGGATACGATCCTGACATCATCCAACATAAATAGAGTTGACAAAAGGTGCAAAACCAATATGACAAAAACAAAGGCCAGTGAATCCAAACATCAAATTCTTAATGGCACAAGAGCTGATAAAGTTAATTCAGTATTAGATTGTCTTCTCAATCAAATACATCACATGGGTATCTGACCTAGTTGTAGTCTAAAAAAAGAATGGAGATATCCACCTATGTGTTGACTTTTGGGACTTGAATAGAGCATCCCTAAAGGACCACTACTTGTTGCCTTCCATGGAGTCTACCTTGCAAATAGTGGTAGGATCCAAAATGTGTTCTCTGCTAGATAGCTTCTCCAGTTATAATCAGATCTAGGTCAAAGAGGAGGACTAACACAAAATGACGTTCACTACCAAGTGGGGAACGTTTGCATATGCTAAAATTCCTTTCGACCTCTCAAATATAGGATCCACTTTCTAGTGGGAAAGGGATATCACTTTTAGCAAATTGATCAACAAGATTATCCTAATCTATTTGGATGATCTAACTATATTCTCCAAGCATAAGGATGATCACTTCGATCACCTTGAGATGGTTTTCAAAAAATTCCAAGAGTTTGGGGAATCCCTATACCCAAAAAAATGTGTCTTTAGAGTACCACAAGGCAAGGTATTGGGACATGTAGTGTCCAAAGAAGGAATTGCAATTGATCCCAAGCAGGCGAAAGCAATAAGAGAGCTTCCCCTACCAGTCAACAAGAAAGGAGTCCAATCTTTTTTAGGGAAGGTTAAATTTGTGAGCAAATTCATTTCATATTTTGGAGGAATAATTAGACTTGTCACCCTTATGCTAAAAAAGGATCAATTCTTCAAATGGACTAAAGAAGCTAGAGAAGCCTTTGAGAAGGTTAAGGATGCTATTTCCTCAGTTCTTGTGCTGGTCAATCTAGACCTATCAAAGGGCTTTATAATGTATATATTTCGTAGCAAGTCAAGCATTGCTACTATATTAACTCAAAAAGATGATGAAGGAAAGGGAGAGCATGCGATAGCATTTCACTCCCAGACCCTAATGGAATACGAGAAGAACTACAACTTTGTCGAGAGGAAAGCATTCACAATTGTTAAGGGACTCAAGAAGTTCCAACATTTAATATCTTGCAACAAGGTGACTATTTATGTCATGCTTTCTAGTGTGCACGAATACATCATGGAAGGAGAAATAACCAAAAAAGGGGCCAATTGGATCACTAAGATCCTTGAATACGACATTGAGGTCAAGCCTACAAAGATTGTCCAAGGAAGAGGACTATGTAAATATGTGGCCCATGATGACGAAATGACAGTCAAAAAAAGGGAAGCCAAAGCTAGTTCTAACAAATGAGTCTGAATCCGAAGGCTACTAGTTGGCAGACAGAGTAGGGTTTATGCATATTTTAAAATATCCATCAGGCCTTCCTTCTCAAAAGATAAGATTCTACAGATTGTAGAACAATGAATATGCACTTATCGAAGGGATCCTTTTCAAAAGGAACTTCAAAAACATTCTATTTCGGTGTGTCACCATGGAGCAAGCAAAGAAGATCCTTGAAACTTTCCATAATAGTCCCACGGGTCGACACTTCTCTGCGAAGACCACTACCATAAAAATCATGTGCGTTGGGTACTTCTAGCCCACACTATTCAATGACTCATACTCCTTGGTAAAAGCCTGCAAGGAATGCCAATTCTTTGTGCCAAGGAGGAAAATCTCCACAATGCCTCTCAACCCAATAGTGGTTTATGAACCTTTCTCACAATGGGGCCTTGATTTTATTGGGATGATTAATCCTACCTCTAGAATTGGACACAAATGGATCCTAATGGCTATGGATTACTTCACCAGATGGATCGAGGCCATGCCCCTCAAGAATGTGACGGAGGAGGAGATAGTGGACTTCCTTGAGGAACTGGTGACAAGATTCGGCCCGCCAAAGACCATCATCTCAGACAATGCCAAGGGTTTCCTAGGCTCTAAGGTATGTTAATTCACACTTATGCATGGCATATTCTTGAAAAAATCATCAAATTACTACCCATAGGGGAATTACTTGGCCAAGTCGACTAAAAATAATTTAGTCTGACTCATCAAAAGAATCAAGTTAGAACATCAGAGAATGGAATAAGAAACTTCAAGCAGCACTTTGGGAAAATTGCATAACTCCCAAACAAGTCCTCAAGACTTTTCCATACGAGCTACTGTATGGAAAGGAATTGTTATTACCTATCTCATTTGAGATTCTTGTGCTACAACTGCTCAAGTCCCTAAAAATTGAAGAAAATGACACCATGGAGGTTCGATTGGCCAAGTTGGTGGAAGTACAAGAAAAAAGGGAAAAGGCCCAAATAGCCATGTCTAACCACTAGCAGGCGGTTAAAATATGGTTTGATAAGAAAGCTTTAGACGGGGGTCTAAAGTGTGGGGACCTAGTATTAAAGTTCAATGAAAGGGTTGTGAAGCCTGACCAACATGGAAAGTTTGACAGTCTATGGGAAGACCTATTCAAAATAATTCAGTGCAAACAACACAACATATTTGAATTAGAAAACATGGAGCAAGAAGCATTAGGTATTCTAGTTAATGAAATTCACCTAAAATTATTTAATTAAGCTTCAATATTAGTTCACCACTGTAAATATGTGAGTAGTGCAATTATTTTTTCTTTCATGTTTTTGTTGGCTGGTCTTTCAATAAATTTCATCTGTGTGAGAAGTAGAAATAAATGAGACACTTATTTCAAAAAGTAGAGATAACCAACTTGTGACTCACAAGGCAGAGAAAAAATGACACCCATATGCAAAAGTGAAGAGAGCCCATATTACAGAACTGCAAGAAAAGGAGATAGGAAGTATAGTATAAGAAATTTATTCATTATTTATATGCTTTGATAAATACATCTTGAAAATGGCTTTGTGTACATATTTTAAAAGTATATCTATATCTTTTATAGCTTCTTCATATATATGTATGGTAATGCCTTTTTCAAGCAGGGTGTTGTCATAATAGTGGTTTACAATTCCTGATAGGAACAAATTTTAGCTGAAATCACATATTTTTAGAAAATATAATGATTTAAGCCTTAAAAAGTTCCATTTTAAGGATTCCAATTGAAGAGGGTTTGATCAAATCACCTTAGATCAAACCTCCTTGGATAGAACCTCGCTAGTTTTAAACCATACCTATAAATGTGTCTCCTTTACACCTATCAAAATGCTGATAAAAAATCACTTTTGATTTAGATTTTGGGGGATCAAATGAATTCATTTAAAATTTATTTCAAATGATTATGGTATTCCTCAGAACAATCTATCCAATGAATATAATTTTAATATTTTTTGGTTTTGTTATGTATTTGTTTTTTAAGTTATATTAAACATAGGTTTTTCATCGAAAATGAATTTCTTTGTTATTCACATGTGGAAAAATAGAAGATTATCAAGAAAAAAAAATTGAAAAATATGAGTGCACTAGATATTGAAGTTCTTGATCCAACAAAAAAAATTAAATTAAATTTTGACATATACAAAAAAAGTTACGTGTTATACGCTATGTTAATTTTAATTCGTTTGACTTTAAAACTTGATTAAGGAAAAAATATTCAATAAAAACTATCTAACCAAGTGGAAGCACTAGATATTAGAGTTAAAAATCTAAATTTGAAAGAATTATAATTTTATCCTTCATGGAAAAAAAAGTTATGTGTTATCTGATGCGTCACTTTTTAAAAATTGTTTTTTAAGAAAAATTCATGGGAGATGGAAAAAGAGTGCGATTCCAAAATTTTTGAAAAAATATTTTTAGAATCTCAGACAAAATTTGATGAGACTCTATTTTGCACCATCTTCAAATTCCTCACAGTTTAGCCGCTATAGGTGCCCGAATGTGAAGATTTAGTTAAAAATAATAATTTCAGTGTCCAGTTTGGCCAAAAATTGTAAACCACTATTATGGGATCACCCAACATATATACAAAAGAACAGATTAACAGAGTATTATTTTCTTAAAACATGAAAAGTTTTTTTAGTCTTGGGAAAGAGCGATAGACACAACAAAAATAGTGTATGGAATTAATTCATCAGTAGGAATGACAATAGGAGCATTAGGAGTAGTAACAACATCAACTAGTGCAATGGCCAATGGCAGAGGGAACACTAGGTTTCTGAAGTCATTGTACTAGTGAATTTCATAGAAGGGCACCAAATTGTAGCAGTGAAATAGGAAGTGGTAGGGAGGGGGTCACCCTTTGATGATGCTCTTCATGTGACTGTATGTGGAACCCACTCAGGAACAATACCCATGGTACCACTACATCTTCTTCAATATACTTTCAAAGGTCACTCATCGTTGGCAAGCCCAAGCCAAATGCAACTTTCGCTGCCACCTCACCAAGGCCTCCAAGATAGCACTTTAGAAATATTTCAAGCACGAAGTGAAGGATTATTGGATTGGGAACCTGAATATCAAGTAACAAGGCCACAAAGTGAGAACATATGTCAGTATTGACCTGGTATTTATCCTCGTATTCAATGCAGTCCCTCCCAAGAAACCACTTCATGGCTATGATAGCTAGTGAATGCTTATTCTTGGTCATTCTCTTTAGCTACCTATTTGAGATTTCACCTAGGAATGTTATCTAGGACTTGTTACAAACTAGCCTAATGGGAGTATTCATGGTAGCAAGCTCTACACAACTACCTAAGTCTAGCTCTATGCTACTGTAATGCAAGCTCTACACAACTGCCTAAGTCTAGCTAGATGCGTAACTGCTAATGCTAATTCTAGCCAATCTCCTAATACTAATTCATCTCAAATTGCTAAGTGTGGGTATGTGCAGGATCATGGTATGCCAAACAAGCGCTTAAGTGGCAATGAAAATTTAGAACAATTAGAGTTAGGAAACTTGATGTAAAAATTTGAATAAGTTATCTTTATTATTTCAAAAACATGTAAGAATAGATTCTGTGGGAAATTGAATGTAGTTTCTAAACTACTAGGTTTATTTTTTTTAAAACAAAATCTATTTGGTGAAAATTTAAAATTTCAATGCAGTATCACTTAAATTTCAGGAAAAAATTCAGAAGTAGGTGTTTGTCTGACCACCCTAACCATAATAAAATGATAATATTTTTTTATGAGATTT
>VDFB02105785.1:19829614-20058497 GCA_007258455.2 Sequoia sempervirens
CATATTATAGTAATATACATCTTTCCATATTGTGTCTAGGTGTACGATGATACTAACAAAAGGGTTTTGCATTAAATTTTGGTGGTAAAAATTTATTTGTGTCAATAAAGGTTTAATTGTTTGAATATGACTAATTGGAGGAAGTTGAATCATATTCTTGTTTAACAATTGCAACATGATCACATGGAGAGAATCAAACAACTATGAAAATTTCCTATCTCATGGCCTAAATTTATATTTAGAGTTATGTTTACAGTAGTTACTTCTGTCTCAATATTATGAGCAGTTTGACATGAATGTTTATCAAGTAATGAATATTTTGTTTTTCTTTTTAAATGATTGATAGTTGTTTTGAGGCATGACTTATATGATTGACCAATACGAGCCTATGAAGGGGTACCTTCATACCAACTAATCGATATTCGATAATCATGAAGGGTTATACAAAAACGTGTTAAGGATGGATATTTCATTAGCAATTTCTTATCTTGAATATTAGGTTGTAAGTTATCTATAAACACCCTTTGAATGTCAACATCTTGAAGACTATAGGAGAATTTCAAATAAAGGGATTAGTATCATTTCATAAAGTTTTTTATTTTCTCTTTAGGTCCTTGATTACAATGAACTAAATTTGTTAATGTAACTTGAGGACTGATGTTCACTTGAAAGTGTTGGAGGAAATCATTAATGAGTTGTGTAAAGGAGGTAATTGATTGTTTGACAATGAACAAAACCAATCCAAGGCCATATCTTTCAATAATCTAGAAAAGAGTTTCACTATGAGTGAATCTTCAAAAATAAAGTCTCTACACAAGGTAGTAAAAACTAACAAATGGTTATTAGGATATTTTTTACCATTGTACTTTCCAAAGCGAGGTATTTCAATGTTTTGTAGTATAGGTGTATTTAAAATAGTGAACATTAATGAACTATGTTTAAGGTATTTTGGATGTTTACTATTGGTTTGATTTTGTTTTAAGTTTGAAATTTGTTGTTGTAATAATCTCATGCTTTAAATAAAAAAGTTGATTTATCACAAAACCATTGGGCCACATGTTGTGAGAGTTTTTCAAGTATGGTGAACTAGTATGGAGGAATGGTGGGATATTATATTTCATGTTTAGGAGGGGTGATGAATATGAAGGTGTTATAGGTGAAGGGACAAAACTATTATAATTTCCACTAGAAATTCCTAAGCTTGAGTTTAAACCATTGTTATATTCCATCATTGATGCTATGATTGGAGGTGTAAAGTTGGGAATAGAAGGCATTATTGTGGGAGAGGAAACTTATTTTCCAAAAGGATTTTGAGCATTAGTCAAAAATACCCTAGTTTTTTTTAAAATCCAACAAAAACCCTAGTTTTTCTACCAAAAAACCCTATTTTGAAAAAAATCAACTAAAAATAAACAAATCTAATTGAAAATTTGATTAGAGCAAATAAAAAATAAAGAACTTTACCTATTAGAGATGGACTTCAAATCGGATATCAGATTTCGCTTTCCACTGTACGCCCACCGCCGTTGAGCCGAAAGCAAATGTGAATGAGTTTTGGTCGCCCGATTTTTTTTATATATATATGTCAACAAAATCGGATATCCGATCCAAATCGGATATCCGATCCAAATCGGATATCCGATTGATCGGATATCCGATTCCTAAATCTAAGTTTTTCCCTCTGCCTCGGTAGTCACCCGAGCTCCAAAAAGTCAACTCACCATTTTCGCGTTTTTGAGTCGTAGAAACACATATTTTTTTCTCCATTGCCACTTTTTGGCATACCATGATCCTGCACATGCCCGTGTGATTTTTCTATTTCCTAAGTGGCTATTTATAGAAATATCCAAGATATGCAAGGTAATTTCTGTTCCATAAGCATGATGCTCGTCAAGTACCAACTCAAAAATCCCACCAGAGCTTGCTCGAACTTCCCACACAATTGCATCTACTAGGTATGAATTGTTGCCTGCAAAATTAATAAGAGGTAATTAAGTATCACAAATTGATGGCATTCCCAAGTGATCGTCTATATGGTCAAATGTTGATGTGTCATTCTGCAGGCATTTCCCAAACTCCAAAGAGGAACTCATATCTTTTCAAGTAATTATTGCATCTTTGGATTAATTATTCTCTGTGGGATATTAATTTCCCATGCATGTGAAAGCCTAAACCACCTTCAAATCACTGGCTCAATTTCTAAGGAAATCGCACTATATGGAATGATTACCAAATCATCATTATGAATTCTTGTCATTTTAAAATAGCAAGAAATTCATTTGGCACAAGAAAAAGAGTTGGCGGTACATGCCAAATTTAATGCTAAAAGGAATCCATTGTTGGCTATCCCAAGAAAAGAAATAGCTAAGTATTGCATGTCGAAAGCTAATATTGTGAAAGCTTTTGAACAAGCTACCTAGAGTTAAAGGTTTTGAGTGTAAACAAAGTCAAAGTAAATTGTAGAGAATTTTAACACAACCAAAATTTACTGTACCCTAAAATGGCTAGAAGTTCCCAGATGGAGGCACAAGCCAAGGCAACCCAAAGCTTGTTTGACACCATGATAGCAATGCCAGTCATCAATATTTTTTATGAAAGCTCTTACACGTCGCCTAGGATGATGGACAAACCAAAAAGGGTTCACACACAGGCCTTGGACAAGCTCAAAACTTATAGGGACCAAAGCCAAATAAAAGAGGAATGGGATAATATCCATGATCCCATCCTCATGAAGAACCCTAAGACTCTTAGAGAAGGAGCTTGAAAAAGGATGAAAAAGGCTGATAGTACAAAGAAAATGGTGTATAAGTTATGGTTTAACAACCTTCCACAATACATGGTCCCCTTTGTGCATTATTGCCCAGAGCCAGTTCAAGAGGCCATTGAACATTTCAACCTAGATACCAACACCTTCAAAGGCCTGGAGTTGAGAGTTAACATCAATGAAGACACTATCTGGAACATGCTATGTATCCTAGCGAGCCACTCTAAAATGGACAAAATGGAGACATTTACTCCAGAAAGTGGATTCACCTTGTGTAGAGGCAAAAGAAAATCTTTGGATTTTAATAATGCAGAAATGTAGAGGCCTCAAGAATTTTGCAACAAGCCACTAGAAATTCCAGTTGCACACAATGCATTCAAGCAAGATATGCAAGATGCACTCTATATGATGGCATTTGTTTGTAGCTTGGACAAAGACAAATGGGTGCAGGAATTTCAGCTGGGTTTGGGTTTTCAGTTGCATAGGCAACAATCCTTGTTCTAGTATGAATTTGTAGGAGTCATCTACCATGAAATGACGAGAAAAATTCGGGAGTACCGCATGTAGTGCAAGTTCAGGTTTCCTTCTTTACTTGATCATATGTTTTAATACCAGAACCCTTACTTCATCAATAAGAAGATTCCATTATCTTTTTTTACTAATAAGGGAGTTAGAAAGCTAGTTTTTGTATGGACTCCCCTCCTTTCCACAAAACATGATTATTATGCATTTTCATAGTGTTTCTTAACTTTGATTCTGTGAGACTTCAATAAGGATGGCTATCTCTATTGACTTTCCATCGACCAGATGGAGTGGATGCAGAGCTTCACTCCTAAATGAAATTGGTTCCTTAGGAGGGATTTTACATTAATCTCTATGTGTGGCTTTACTAAGGAGCCATTCCAACTCCCAGAGAGTCACACATAGGGTATTGGCCCTTGAGAAGTTCTAGAAGATTTCTATTATTCATTATAAATTTTGTGAAGGGGCAAGAGAGGATTTTTCAAATGCTTGCTAACCTTCAAATGGGTGGTAATGGGGAAAAGCAGTTGCATAAGTTGCTGGAAGAAAAGCTTACTCATCTGGGGTTAGTTTTGATGTATGAAAAATGGCAGTACAACCCCTTTGATGACTTAGGTAGCAAATTTGTCAAGGTAACCCACAACCCCTAGTTGTATTAGGAAAAGCAGCATAATATGATGGAGGAGCATGACGATCTATTGGTGGACCTAGCCTCTATTCCTACCGAGGATAACATGCCACCATGGCATAAATTCTACCTCTGGTTAGCAAAGTATAATGAGAAGTACCAAATAGGGTCTGCCCTTTGCAATGAGTTGTCAAGGAAAGAAAACTACAATGAGGAAAGAATTAGGGATTTCTAGATCTACCGACAAGAAATCCAATGCCTTGATGCCCCTTATTAGAGCATGGAGATGGATGAAATATTTGATAGATTATGGGCTGACATGCATACTAATTTCAATGCAAGCAATGATGAAGATGTTAGCTTGAAGGAGTCTGAAACACATATAGAAAATGGAAAGGAGAAAGAAAGTGAAGTAGAGACGACCCCATTGCAGCAGAAAGAAAAGGCGATGGAGCAGCCTAGAAAAGTTTCTTCAAATGTGTAGTTCAATATATCATGTTTAGGAGCCTCACATACATGCACCTGGACTATAAAAAGGTCAAAAATAGCCCAGCAGTAATAGTCAAAGACTGTACAGGTGGAGGAGTTTCCACCCACCAAGAGGCAGTGCATGGATGCAACTGAAGAAGAGGGTTCACAGGAGCCCTCATAAAGTCTGGGTCCCACAATGAGCATGGAGCCAATGATGAGCCAAGGATTACAATCATTTGTATCACAAGTAAGTTTCACTCCTTCTCTTGCCTCATAATCTTTGGTGTCCCCTGCTATCTCTATGTCACCCATCACTTCAAGTGTTGGCCCTTCTTTTTCCACTTCTGTCATAATGATCATGAGAGGTTTCTCCCAGGCAAGACCATTTTTCTTGACTCCTCCATAGACCCTTTCACCTTTCACCTATGCGCAATCCGCATCTGCCATCACTTCACTTTCTACATCCGTGACCACCATTGATACCCCTCCTACTACTACTATATTAATCCCAACTCAATTCACCCAGTAGATGGAATCTACCATGACTCTACTACCACCATAACACCTAATGAGTCTTCCCACTGGGTCACAAATTGGGTTTGGGTAGATTCCTCCATTCTCCCCATGAACAATCTCTCTTTAGGGAAAAAAAGTCACCCGAAATCACTACCCTGGGTATGTGTATGATCATCATGGAAAAAATAGGCCCTTAAGTGGCAAAAATTCAGAAAAATCAGAGTTAGGCAACTTGACATAAAATTTTGAATAAGTTATCTATATTATTTCAAAATATGTAAGAATAAAATCAGCAAATTGAATGTAGTTTTTAAACTACTAGGTTTTTTTTAAATATCTATTTGGTGAAAATTTGAAATTTCAATGCAGTAGTACTTAAATTTCAAGGAAAAAATAAGTAGGTGTTTGTCGACTACCGTAACCACAATAAAATGATAATATTTTTTATAATATTTTAGATATAAGTAGACTCATGTCCCAATGTGATGCATATATTTTTTAATTTTTTTCCAAGTAAATAATTAATTATGATTTTTTTATTAAAACTTTTAAAAAATATAAAAATCTCGTATGTCTGACCACCTTAACTTAGTTAAAACTTCATGAAATTATTTTTTTTTTTAATCCTATAGTATGTGAAGCATAGCATGTGACACATATTTTGGATTCAAAAAATGTGATATCGTTTGAAAGCTATAGATGTTTTTCAATCAGCCTATCAATCACAAATTTACTCATAATTCAACTAGAAAATGAATAATGATTATTTATTAAATTCAAAGAAAGAATAATTTATATTGGTGGAAAGCTAAGAATCTCCTTAAAAGGCCCTTTTTGTTTCATCAATTTTGGGTAAAAAAAAAGTTTTCAGCCACATGGGCCATCATATCACTTACATATCACCACTTTTTGGCCCATCATGATCCTGCACATACCCCCCTCTCATTCCCTTTTTCCCTTCCTCCTAGTGCACCTTTTGCAGGTGGGCTAGTTAGGTCACTAGCACAATTAATGTAGAGGGTGATAAAAGAAAGCAAGTGTGGGCTATCAACATATAGAAGCAAAAGGCAAAGGATTCTAAAAGGTTGGTCTAGCCAAAGGTGCAGACTATTTTCAATGAGGCTCAACAATCACTGCATTTCGCAACCATGTATCCAATCATCATCATACCACATCGAGAGATGCATCCCGATGATTACAACATGTATGCCATGGGACTCAATTTGAGCATAGCTTGAGCACAAGAAAAATTTAACCTCATGGAGGAAACACAACAAATGGTGACTACCGACTTCCTCAAGTCTGACCACGAGTTGAAGAAAAGGGAAGAGGAGTTGAAACTTGTAAAGGAGAGGATTGAGGTATTGCTAGTGAAGAACAAGGCAAGAGAAGCATAATTCACGTGATTATCAGAGAAAGCATAGACAGAGTAGGCTAAGCTCTAGAAGGAGCTTGCAAAGTTCCAATCCAATGATTCTAACCTAGTCGCCGAGCTGCATCAGAAAAATTAAGAATTGTAGGACCGGTTGACTTAGGTGAAGTAGGAGATACAACAAAAAGATGATGATTTTGACTGTCAACATGCTCAATTGGAGCAAAGAATGCAACAAAAGGATGCATACTTTGAGGACCAAAAGTCCCAATTGGAGAATGAAGTCTAGGAAATGAAGTCTTCCCTTAAAACAAAATCAATGAACAAAAACCATGCTAAAGAAAAATAGCTCGCCGAATGGAAGACTTTTTCAGAGCAACTTTTAGCCACAAACAAAAAGGTTGTGGAACTAACACATGATTTCAAATCAAGAGATACATAGATCATTCTTTTTAAGAGTCTTCCCCATCCCCCCGTTACACAGTCAGATCTCCTTCTGGTGGATCAACAATTCTATATCTCATACTAGGAAAAGGTTAAGGCCTTCTACCTAACCCTTAAGCCAACACTCCAATTTATGGCAGAGGTCACAAGTTTAGGTAGGAAATTTCATGGAGCAATTGAGCGGTTCTCAAAAATCATCACGGAGAAGGTTCCTGAAGTGAAAAAATTATTGGATAAGCGAGACATGGTCTCAGATGAGGACTTAGAAAATTTAGGAATCAAGGATCAGAAGGCTACTGCCAAAACAATGAACATGTTCATCCACTACTACATGGCCATCCTCCATGCTAGTGAGTGCATTGCCACACTGGACTAAACCATGAATAGCATGCAGGCTAGGTTCTCCCACCTAACTTTGATGGGCTTACCCTCCCTGTTTATTTTCGATGACTCGGTGGCTATTGCAGAGAAAATTGTGGCTAAGATCGAAGAGAAGTAGCAAGACACATTAGCTTTCCAAAACTTCAGTCAACCCCCTACTACATTGGATATTGAAGGTGCCACTCATTAGATTATGCAGTTGCTCTTCCAACTCAAGTCCAAGGTCGGTATATCCTTGACGTTTCCTTACAAAGAAATGGTACATCTAAGTAGAGTGAAATAGAATTTGTGTGACATATCGACACCATCTGAGGCCAACTAGCTACCTCTATAGGCCACTATCTCTAAGCTTTGACTCCATAACCCAATGGATAGGACTCTGGTCTGCAAGCCAAAAAAAAATTGGGTTTCTCGTTCTGCAGGAAAAATGCCCCTGATAGTTGCCAAAAGCTATGAATATTAAATTCCTCGAGCTCCCTCTAGGTGGTTTTTGTTTTTTCTAAGTACCAGTCTGCACCTCATCTATTTGATCAATCATCAGGCCCCTTTTTGTAGAACTTCATCCACTATTTCCATGTGTCCGCTAAGTTATGGTTCCTATGTGCAAGATATGGCCAGTCAAAATTTTGTGGTAAAAGGGTTGACCAAGTACAAATGATGATGTCAGCATGCTGATGTGGCATCACTAGAGCTTGACGCATGCTAGGTTTAAAAATTGACATGTGGTAGATGACATGGTAGGACAAATGACATGGCATAGGATGACATGACATAGTTTGATGACATGGACCAGTAACGTGTTGACACGTGTTTTTTAGCAGCAAATGACTAGGTGTTATGTGGCCCAATGGCTTGGTTCCATGTGGCACAGTCTTCACAGTATGATTCAAAATATAGGTTGGGGGGATTCAAACCCTCAACCTCTTCCTCCCAAAATTCTCTCCTCACCACTAGACCATGTGATAGTTTTAGAGTGTATTGTGCACTAGATTCTATTTAGCAAGATTAAAAGCCAAATTTGGAGGGGAGGTGGTTTGAACAACTAACCTCCCCTCTCTCAACCAACCCTCATACGAATGTGCCAAGTGCATGTTTTCAGATAATTTTGTGGGTAGTTTATTGTTAAACAAGGAAAATCAAATACTTTATATTTAAAATATTAACCCCCCCTAAAATTTTGACCTATTTAACCTTTTTAAAATTTAATAGCTCGATAACATAAGGCTTAAATAATAATCTTAAATGATTTTTAAATATTTTTAAAAGATATTAAATATTATTTAAGGGTTGAAAAGGGGGTTTTATTATTTTGTAATCCCATAATTAAAAGGGGTAGAATTATTTCGGGAAGATTACTCATGTTAATTATGGGGGATTTTTGGAGATTTTTGTTGTAAATGGGAGATAGGGTAGATTTTTCAAAATCATATGGTTGAGAACTATATTGGGTAAAAAAAGTGTACAAAAAGGGGATATTTGGCTTTATAAAGGTAATGGAAATTAGGTGGTGATTTTTGGTGAGAGAATTTTCTTGGTGAGTTTGTGTTCAACTCTATGCTTCAGAGGAGTGTTATTCTATCGCACTTGAAGGAGAGGAACTTTGTAACTCTTTCTAGAATAGGAGACTTTGTATTAGTTGAAGTGCCTTGTAAACCATTTTCTGGAGCATAATCAAGGATTGGTCACTCTATTGGAGGGAGCCAGAGATGTAGCCATTTGGGGAACTCTATTATCAACTTGTTGTTTCTTGTGTTCTCTCTTCTGTCTCTCTTTTATTTTGTTCATCCTTTTCCACCAAAAATAAACAATCCTCATGATCTGATTCATCATTTGAAATGCTGACATTCTCATTAACATAATATGACTTCTTATTGATCTTTTTGAACTTTTCCCTTGTTCCCTTTTCCAGACACTTAGTTGCTATATGACAAATCTTTCCACTTCTAAAACATTTAAGAGATAACATACCTTTGTACTTGTCAGCACCTCTCTTCAGTTTCCTTGTGAAGTTTGCTTCAAACTCTTCTAAAATTTCATCATCCTGATCCATTTCTACTTTTTTGGATTTGAAGGCTGTTTCAAATTTCTCCTTTTCTTTTCCAAATTTCCTCATCTCAAATGCAGTTAAAGTGCCAAATTGTTTCTCTCTGGTGAATTTCTTTGGATCATAAACTTCCTTAATAACTGAGATCTTATCACTATAAGTCTCTGATAAGGTCATCAAAATCTTCTCCATTACATCTTCATCTGTTAGAGTACCTCCTTGATTTTTGACTTCATTTACTACATTGTGAACCCTCTAAAAGTAGCTTACTATGTCCTCACCTTCTTCCATCCTCAAATTGTCATATTTGTGCTTAGATGTCAGCTTCTTCGATAATTTGACTCTATCATTTCATTCATATATTTCTTTCAACTTTTCCCAAACTTCATAAGCGATGCCCAATGAAATAACTTTTGCTAACTCAATTTTAGATAGTCCACTAAAGATTGCATACCTTTCTTTTTCATTCTCTTCATAGGCTGAAATTTCATCCACAAAACTAGGGCTAGCTACTAGTTGAACATATTTTTTCTCAAAAAATTTCCAAGTCTTATACCCCAGAGAGATCAGATAGCCTCTCATCTACACTTTCCAGAAACTGTAGTAAGATCCATCAAACATAGGGATTATCAATTTGTGTGCCATTGGATCTACCCCAAGTAGTTAAGCTCTTCTTCAAGGAACCAAAGCTCTAATACCAATTGTTAAACAGTCCAAATAACTGAGAGGGGGTGCATTAGTTATTATAAAACAATTTTCTTGACTTTAATTAATTTGTATCAAAACTTAAATCAATAAGATATTAATGAAAATGAAAGCACAAAACAATTCCATGCACAATGAACACTATAATTTACATGGAAACCCAAGTAGAGAAAAACCATGAAGAATAATAATTCTCAATTATAAAGCACCGGTTAAGGTGATTTTTACAAGGGCTCACTACCAAGTTGCTCACTGTAGGGTGGCTCACTACTAGTTGGGCTTAGTGCCTAAATATTATAGCCAAAGATACAAAACACTCACTTCCAAAAGAGAAAGGCTCACTGCCTATAGAAAATGACTCACTACCAACAAAAATGGCTCACTGCCAAGAAAAGAATGATGAAAAGGAATCCAACACTAAAATAATTATCACCAACACCAGATGGAATCTCAAGGTCTGCTTCCTCCAATTATACACTTTCACACTATTCCCATTGTCTAGATATTTAGATTTACATTCACCACACTTGCTTTCCTCAAACAAAATCAACTCTTACTTATATCATTCCATGCTTTCATAATATCTCAAGTCGGCCAAACACAATTTCATGATCTTCCTTGTCGGCCAAATACAATTTGAAATAGGTCATCACAAAAACATTCCAATGATGAAGAGGAATGAAACATGGACCAAACATAGGCTCTTCACTCAAATCAACATGCTACATGATATTCAAAACCAAAAAATAAGATATACATGTTACAATACAAATCATTTTCCAGAGCACATTAACCAACTCCTAGATTGGTCTGGACCCAAAAGAATGTATCTTATTATGTTACAAGAGGAATGGTACTAGAACATATACAACCCAAAATAGATCTTTACAACACGACATCCAAAACTAGGCTAAATCCGGATCACCAAGGCACCAAAATAGAACTTCGGTCAAACAAGTTCCAAGATATATGTTGACATCAATGACAACCATTAATGAAAACAAGCAATCAACATCATGTCAACACATTCCAACAATCCTAGTCTACTCAAGGATAGTCGAAGAGCATGATAGATATTTGAGGATAGGTTTTTAGTGACTGAGAGAAAGGAAACTCTTTGGGAAGTTTTTCAAGTGTTCATTCTATTAGGATAGAGTGCACTATCTGGGCCATATTATTTCAGTGGAAGGAGTCTCTATAGACCTCGAGAAGATCAAGGTGATCATGGAATGGCTAGTGCCTCAGAATATGTCAAAGGTCTGTAGCTTCATGGGCCTCGCATGATATTATAGGAAGTTTGTGCAAGTGTTCTCCCAGATTGCATCTCCTATTACCTCACTCCAAAGGAAGAGAACGCAGTTTGAATGGATCAAGAAATGTGAGCAGGCATTCCAACTCCTAAAGGAGAGGCTCATGACAGCACTGGTGTTGACTATCCCCGATCTTAATGGGAGATTCATAGTAATCATAGATGCCTCAGGAGAGGGATTTGGAATAGTATTAATGCAAGATAGACAAGTGGTAGCATGTGAATAAAGGAAGCTCAAGCAACACAAAGCAAACTATGCACCTCATGATTTGGAATTGGTGGCCATAGTTCATGCCTTATAGATGTGGAGGCATATCTTTTGGGAAAGTTGTTTGAACTCAAGACATACCACTTGGGGTTGACATACATATTTACCTAGCAAAACATTAACGTGTGCCAAAGAAGGTGGTTGGAATTCCTTAGCAAGTATGAATTTGGAATTGAATATATAAAAGGGAAAGCAGAGTGGTTGATGCTCTTAGTAGAGGAAGGCATATGACAACCTTGATCCCAACAAGGCCTAACTTGAGGCAGAAATTAATTCAAAATCTTCTAGGGGATGAGTACTATGAAAGAGTGAAGAGTTCCCTAGCAGTAAATCCTTCGTATCATCGGTTCGATGGGTGTGAGATCGAATTGGATGGTATTTTGAGATACTAGAGAAGAATGTATATTCCTAACTCTAGAGAGTTGAGAAAGTTGGTTCTAGAAGAGTTCACATTGCACCTTATTTTGAACACCTTCGAATATCCAAGATGATCACAGAGTTGAAGACTGTATTTTTGGCCTAAACTCAAGAAGGATGTAGTGGAGTACATAGCCAGATGCTTGTAGTTCCAGTGATTCAAGGCTTAGCATGCACACCTAGTTGGGTTATTGTTTCCTCATGACATACCTGAGTATAAATGGTAGGTGATCAACATGTATTTTGTACAGGGGTTTTTGTTGAGCAAGAATAAGCATGATGTTATCTTGGTCATGATTGATAAGTTGACTAAGGTTGTGCAGTTCATTCCTGGAAACCTTAAGGATGGATGGTTGACCCTAGCTAAGAAATTTATTCAAGAGATCTTTTGCTTAAATGGAGTGCCAAAGACTATCATTTCTGATAGGGACACATGCATGACCTCAAGGTTTTATATGACCTTGAATGTGACATTGGGGACTAAATTGAATTTCAGCTCAGTTTATCATCCTTAGATTGATGAGTAGACAGAGATGGTGAATTAGGTAGTCACAGACCTCCTCCAAATGTATTGTATGGACCAATAATATAGGTGGGAAGAATATTTTCCTTTGGTAGAGTTTTCTTACAACAACTCCTATCATATATCCTTAGGCATGATGCCATTTGAAGCCTTGTATGAGTGGAAGTGTTGTACCCCCATCAGTTAGAATAAATTGGAGGACAAGATCATAGTAGGACCTAAAATGCTTAAGGAAATGGAAGAATAAATGAGGGTGATTAAGAGTAGATTGAAAGAGGTAGTAGACCGAAAAAAGAGCTATGCTGACAAGAACCAAACTCTTAGATAGTTCACAATAGGGAACAATTTTTTCTTGAGAGTTAAACCTCATAAAATCTCTATTTCATTTGGAAAATCTTCTAGTTTGGCCCCAAGATATGTGGGAGCATTTGAAGTATTGGAAGTGAATAACCTAGTTGCTTATAGACTAGCTCTACCACCTACTCTTGCTCGACTTCATAATGTGTTTCATGTTTGTTTGCTTAAGCCATATCATCCTGATGTGACTCATGTACTTGATTTGAAATACTTGTAGGTATAGGATCTAGGAGTGGTGCTAGTGGAGCCCAGTAGAATCCTAGATAGACACAACATTAAGTTGTGGAGTAGATATATTGCTTAGTTTAAGGTCCAATGGGACCAGTACTTAGAGGATAGTGCTACTTGGGAGGATGCGGAAGAAATATAATGCTCCTTTCCACATTTTTTTTCTTGAAAAAGAAACTCAATAATTTTGTTTGAAATTTTTTGGATTGAGATTCTATGATAGTTCATGCTTTAAAAGTTCTTATGTTGAAATATATATATTTGATGTGATGTTGAAATATACATATATATTTGATGTGATGTTGAAATAGACATATATATATATTTGATATGATGTTTAGGCCAGACTGAATGGTAAACTAGTTGGAATCTGGGTGCATGCACCACAAATGGCATGATGACTTGCATTTGAATTAATTTGCATGTATAAAACAACATAATTTTCTCACTTGAATTGTATCTGTTATTGAAAATAATGGCTTGCAAATTTAAAATTTTGTCCACTTAAACTTTGTGTTTGAAGAAAGCGAACATGTGTATTGTAAAGAATGATTAAAAGGGAAATAGATTTCATTATGTGGAAATTAATTACATCTTATTTTTTAATATATATATATATGTATATATATATATATAAGTTTATTATTGTAAGTAATAGTGTATGGAATTTTTTAGCCATTCCAAGCAAACAACTTATACATGAATGCATATATAAATATATGTACATATATATACATATATGTAAATAAATACAATTATATATATATGAACATTATTCGAATGCATAGTAAATATGAATGGAATAATAATTAAATACATACCTATATTATGTATATATATACATACATATACATATAATGTATACATATTCAATTTATATCGAATACAAGTTGATAACCTATATATTCTAACATTTCTCTATTCAAAAGGAAGAAGAATCATAATGAAAATCCACTAAGGATGTGGACTATCACGGCCTTAATGTAAATAATCTAATTTAGAGGTGGCCAGTAGTGGCATGGCAGTAACGCCATTTCTAGAAAAGCATGCAAATTCAATTTATTGTTTCCATCTTTTTGGAGGTATAACCCCACAAAAAAGTAGAGAAGAGGGGGACAATTTGGGGGAAATTTTGAAAGGAAAAAGTAGACGACAAATGCAAAAGCTGGGAAAATCTAAGGAATATTCCACCATCAGTTTGATTGGAGGTAAATCAATTACCTCTTTTTGAATAAACATTAGCTTTAGTACTATTATTGAATCAAGCAAGAAATAAACTTTCTTTTCACCATATAGTTTCATAGTGTAGTATAATGTGTGGTCATTGTCTGTGAATATTTCGGCCTTGGGCCGAATGTATTCAGATCGCCTCCCACCATGTGGTAATAGAATGGCCTACGACCTACTAGTATTGCAAATTATAATGTGTTTTTAAGCCTTTGCGATAGTGAGCAAGGTGAGGCCAAGGCTCAAATCCTTATGGGCTCAATCATCACCTTTAATATATAAGATAAATGTTAAGCCTTAAGATGGCTACGATTTTTTTTCTATATAACTATGCCATTGTAAGAAATGTTCTATATAAGGGGATCGAATACGATCTTGTGGGAGGGTATGAACTCCCTATCTTTCTATATTTTTCTCTTATTTTTTCGATGCTTGTACTGAAAGGGCATATTCTAATGTTTTGGAGCATTGTATATGCATGTATGTGATATTTTTGAGTGAGCCAACTTCGTTCAACAAGAATGATGGTATTGAATTTAAGCTTGAGACCCACCAAGCCTTGCTTGGGTCGATCTAGAAGATCAGTAGGCTCATTTCCTTAGTGTCAAAATGGTACAAATATAAGTCTACATGTTGTAAATAGTTGCATGAATGGGATAAACTAGTAGGACCATAAGGGCAATTTTGATTATAATTATGATTCTAAAAGAGAAAACACCTGACATTTGTGAGTTGGTTGAATCTAGAGCAACCTTTGTTTGTTGTTGCGGATGTGATAGGCAAGAGTAATGTTTGAACCTGAAACTTCTATGCCTTCTTTGATTGAAATATATTTGCTCAAGAATTTCTTCAATAAACATGTTGAACTTAGTTTTCTTTATAATATAAAAGTTTCTTACCAATTTCAAGTAATGAAATTGTTTAAGATCAGAATAATAGACATTATATCCTTATGTATGAAGCTGGGCTATTTTATTTGTTATTTTTAGAACTTTGTGGAAAACCCATTCTATTTTAAAACAATGAACAATTACTTGTAAAGTGATCATTTAGTATGTAAACAACTTGATAACAATGAACAAGTAAACAACAATATTTGTCTTAAAATGTAACTATTTAGTTTGAAACTTTATAGTGTTGGTGTAAACACTGGATATTCTTTTGCAAACAACTATGTTTTGTTAAAAAGTCATCTTTATAGCTGAAAACAACTTGCTTTATAACTATTTAGTAGAAAATAGTTCATTTTCTATTTAAACAATGAATGTACATATGTGAACAATTTATTTTGTAACTATTTAGTAGGAAACAATACTTGTTATGTTCAAACAATGAATGCACATATGAAAACAACTA
Source organism: Sequoia sempervirens (assembly GCA_007258455.2). NCBI lineage: Eukaryota > Viridiplantae > Streptophyta > Pinopsida > Cupressales > Cupressaceae > Sequoia > Sequoia sempervirens. The sequence goes on from VDFB02105785.1 coordinate 19,845,147, forward strand.
GATTTACAACTATTTAGAAGGAAACATTACTTTTTTTATTTAAATGATGAATTTTATTATGTAAAAATAAATGTTAGAGTATCACATTTGTGAGAATGCAATAACAATATGTTTGAAACTATAGCATATACTTGTTCTGATTATTTATTTTGACAAGAAATGTCAAGTGAATACTATGTTGAGATTGCAAATCTAAATTTTATAATCATTTCAGAATGTATGCACAAATTTTAAACATAAGTAGGCACATATATGTGTATGCACTAGATTTCGTCTATTTACATACACATACTTGTGACATACCTTCTTTTTTTTTTCAGTATATTTTTTTAAGGAAAATGGTTAAGATGATAAGTAAAACTAGTCATAAGAGTGATATGACTAATTGAGGAATTAATCTATGAATCATAAATCTGATTTCTATTTAGAGTATAAATTAGTATTATGTTTCTTCTTTCAAAGTCTTTTGTGAAAGAATATTTTAAATACTTGAACAAAATAGTGATACCTTAGTTGACTAGAGCACCTACTGGTAAATACTACTAGAAGGTAGATAACTATTATAATATGTATAGTAGAAAGTTACCTTCTAGGATGGGTTTCGAAATAGAGTATAGAGCGTATAGGTTTGCTTTACCAAATTCTATTATTTGTTGTTGTTGCAACACATTTATTATGCTTGTCCAAGCAATATTGTTCATTATGTATGTATGAATAAAATCTATGATTTCACTCTCTACCATTCCTGGCATAGATCTTACACTTTATTTTCTAACTTGTAGATAGAAATTGCATGTTGATGTTTGGGCACGCACCAGATTCCACCTTGCAGATTGTTCTCTTGCTAAACTTTTCATGCAAGGTTGGGCATTCTTCAAGTTGGAAGAATATCAAGGAAGCATAAGTTTTGTGGTTGGGCAGTAAAGTGATTCAACCATGTTCTCATCCACCAGTAGAGGCGAGCGTCCAAGAAGAACCTTAGTTGTTCACAAGACTATTATAGTCTAAGATGTAACTTGATGTAATTTTATTCTTGTACTTGATGCCATGTGTACAATGTAATGACTTGTGGCCTTAGGAGCCAAGTCAAACCTGATATTGTAATTTGAATTTTGAAGTGAATACAAGAATCTTTGACTCATTTTAAATGGACATGTGTAGCTATGATTGACTTTATCCACTAGTTATGCATTTTTAATTTGGAGCATATTCATGTGTCATTTACAATAATAATAATAAAGTAATAATTTTGAATGGGTTATTATAGGATCCTACTATATAATAAAAGGTCAAGAATAGAGATTTTAATTGTGGATTGATAGAGTTTTGATACTAAAATTCAAATATTGTTTGATATGTAAGTGTTTACCAATTGTAATCAGCATGCCATAGGAAGTTTAATCCCAAAATATAAAGGACTCTATCTCAAAGTTTGAAGCATGGTTTTCTATTGACTATCTCAGATTTCAATATTAAGAATGATTCTAAATTTTGTCTTTTGAAAAGATCTATCAGATGTATTAATTGAGGATAGAAAAACATATAAAAAATTAATTACTTTAAGAAGAATAAATTCAAATATAAAAGAGTTATTTATAGTAAAAAATTATAGTGAAAGTTTTTCTTTTCTAAATAGTATTTTTTAAAACTAAAACATGATGAAGAGCATGGTTTAACAATATGAGAAATTGAGATACTACTTACAAATTATATTCCAATAACAACTTTCTTGATTTCTATGGAATGAAACATTTTTTCTTGATCTCTTTAATTATAAATTTAGAGTAGTAGTAAAGTTTATATAAAGAATGAAAATAAAATTATAAAAAAAAATGATAATGAATGCTTTTAAATCTTAAATGTAAAGAAAATATAAAATTTATTGATACAATTAAAAGTAAGTTTTTGAATTGATATTAAAAATATATTCAAGATAATCTTGTTAAAAATATTCTATTTTTTTAAAAATGCTTATATTTTTTAAAATGTTTTAACTTAAAAAGCGATATATATATATATATATATATTGATAATATAAGTTAGAATATTATATTATATTTCACTATAATATTATTTTATGATTTACTAATAACTTAAAGTGTCATGTATACAATTATATAATTATACACAATCTAAAATTGAAAAGTCATCCATAAACTATTACATTCTAAACTTGATTATAACTATCCCTAATAAAATGGTCCACAAACCATTAAATTCCACATGTAAAATCATCCATAAACTATTACATTTTAAACTTGATAATAACTATCACAATTAAAATGGCCCACAAACCATTAAATTCCATATGTAAAATTATCCATAGACTATTACATTCTAAACCTGATTAGCTATTAAAATGGTCCACAAATCATGAAATTCCATACCTAAACTCATCCATAAACTATTACATTCTTAACCTGATTCTAACTATCACTATTAAAATGGTCCACAGACCATCAAATTCCATATCTAAACTCATCCGTAAACTATTACATTCTAAATCTAATTATAACTATCACTATTAAAATGGTCCAAAGACCATAAAATTCCATACCTAAATTCATTCATAAAATATTACATTCTAAACCTGATTATAACTATCACTATTAGAATGGTCCACAGACCATCAAATTCCATACCTAAACTCATCCATAAACTATTACATTCTTAACCTGATTATAACTATCACTATTAAAATGGTCCACAGACCATCAAATTCCATACCTAAACTCATCCGTAAACTATTACATTCTAAATCTAATTATAACTATCACTATTAAAATGGTCCACAGACCATTAAATTCCATACCTAAATTCATCCATAAACTATTACATTCTAAACCTGATTATAACTATTAGTATTACAATCGTCCACAGACCAAATTCCATACCTAAACTCATCCATAAACTATTACTTTTGAAGCCTGATTATAATTATCGCTATTAAAATGATCCACATACCATCAAATTCCAAACGTGATTGTATAACCATCCCCATTAACTATGGCCAACAAAGATTAATGAGATAGTCCACAGACCACCAAATTTGAGGCTTGATTATGTCTATAGCTATCGCCATTAGCTACCACCAACTAAGCATCCATGGTGATTTAACATTTTAGAGACCAACTGTAATAAGGTGGAACTCGAGATAGGTGAAGACATGATTAAGATTGATGCAAATTCGTGTGGATTTGGGCAACCAAAACAGTCCCTATCTGAGTGGGTAATATATCAATGTGAACATGGACGAAAGGAAATCCCTCCTTCCAAGAGTTTCTTACCAAATTTGCCACCCAAGGGAATAGAGTATAAGATATTATATGGATATTATGGTTTTTTTAAGCAGTACATGTCCATTCGAAGTAAAAGGCTATAATCTTGCAAAGATTTTATGGCTTTCCATTATTAATTATAATGGCGAGATTAAGAAACTGTTACAAATAATTTAACGTTTAGAGATAAATATCGATTAATAAGAGGTTATAACTATTTTGTATTATAATTTCAATGAATTATAAAAGTACTAGTTTTTTTTTAATCTTTTTATCTATTTATAGGTTTATATCAGTATTGAGTTACATAGAATTTTATCAAAAGATAACAATGCTGAAATATTGTATGTGTTCACACTTTTCACATTTCAAGCAACTATCCTTTCAACTTTATATATGTTATGAGTATTGTCCAATAAAAAGGGCATGCTTTGAAAATTATATACCTAAACTTAACCACAAATACAAATAATTGCATAGAAAAATAAATAAATTATTTTATGTGCATTGCTAATAGAAGAATTAACATACATTGAGTGACTTGCAAGTGGGACGTCTTTTGTTTGGAGCCTCAATCCAAGTTTTCCTTCCTATAAATAGTTTAAGTTTATTAGGGCAAGGAAAGGGATATAAAAGAAGTCCTTTTCGAAATTGGAGTTTATTGACTATCTTCTTGAGAAAAGAAAGGAAAAACATCTTTAAAAATGGTCTATAGGTGTTGTTTCTAGTATTCCTAACTTGTTCAAATTAATGCAAGAAGTATGACATTATGAACTGTATTCAAAATTAATTTTCATATTCAATGGTTCTCATTTTCATTGCTACACACATATATGTATATGAAAAGCATCTCTTGATATCCAATAATTGTAATTTAAGGTGTAATTTTATTTGCAAAAATTTATAAGGTACTATAATTTTTATAATTATTATGATTTATACTTAATTTTCTAATAGATATATACAAAATATCTATGCACAAATACTTTGAAATAGTTCTTACTTTTATATTGCATAATTATTGTATTGTACAACTAATATGTACTATTAGTGTGAATAATTAATCTATTCACTATACTTAAGCGTACTTAGGTTGACAACGTTAGACAACATCTTGTCTTATTGAATATGCAACATTTAAACCTCTAGCTCGGTTGCTAAGTTATTTGGTTAACCTCATGCACACAACTTTTGAGGTTGGAAGCATTTCCATCTCACCTCAAAGTCACTCAACACTTGGCACACAAGGTTGATAGCTTGGTCATAAAGGTTGTTAGTTTGCACACTTCAACTATTCCTAAGGTTGACACCTATAGGACACTTGTCAACTCTTTTGTGCCACATCTTGGGGAACTTGTCAATCCATCTCATAGGTGGATTGTCTCACCCTTGTCTATATATTCAAGTCTTTGTAATCATTATCATTTGGGTCCACTAAATACAATATTGCAAATTGTATTCATTGTGCTTGTCATTTCATCTCCTAGATCTTCCTAATTCTCATACTGACAACCTCTATGACCAAGTCATCAACCTTGTGTGCCAAGTGTTGAATGACATTTGAGGTGAGATACAAAGTCTTCCAACCTCAAAAGGTGTGTACATGAGGTTAACCAAATAACTTGGTAACCTCTAGAGGCTTAAAGGTAGTACATTTAGTTAGACAAGATGTTGTCTAACCTCATAAATCTAAGTACACTTAAGTAGAGTGAATAGATTAATTATTCAAACTAACATATACTAGTGTGTAAAAAATATACATATATTTATAGTACAAATCTTAAAATTTATTTAGTGCAATATATTTTCACTCTAATTAAGTTATATACACAAATATTATGTATACATATTTAATCATAGTATAATTTTACATATGTTAAAAATGAAAAAAATCAACAAAAAATTTTCAACACTATAATGTCATATATTGAACACCTCAAAGTTTTTACAATAAATAGTTATATTTTATCTAGCTATAAATGTTTAAATTTTCCCTTATAAAATATTCTTAACATCTTACTATACTTAATATGAATATAGATATTTTAAAAAATATAAATTATACCAAAATATAATTTAATTAAATAATCATTAGTTTTCTTTACCTCAAAATTAATGAGTTCCACTAAATTGAAATTTAAAACCTAAGCAAATAATACTTCAAACAATACATTATAAATTGAAAATTATAACATTGATTTATTAATATTGAATGGTTTCTTCTAATTATTCACTATCATATAAGTGTGCAATTAGTGTTTAAAATTCATTAATAAATCAACATATATATAAAAAATAATATGTTAACATTTCATTATATATTAGTTTTTAAAATAAATGTGACATGTGATTGTATATGAACCTTCTCAATATAATTGATACATGACTCAAGTGACAAAATGTTATAAATGTTTATTATACATATAATACAAGCATTTTATAATTTATACATCATACACATTTAAAAATTATTATTCACAACTATGATATATAATCTCACATTTTTAAATATTTAATATAAATATAATGTTCAACACCATTGAATATTTTCTTAAATATAAAATATAATTTATGTAATAATATCCTTACTTTATATATTAATATTAGTATATATTAATTTAATATAATAACATCCTTTCTAATATAGCGTATACTCAAAGATTGAGGTATTATAAAATTATGTTTTAAAATTATAATTTGAGGTTGGTTGTTTTATATTTAAAATACTATTACAATTATTTATTTTTTATATATATGTAGGATAAAATTATTTTTAAAAAATAAGAAAGTTTGCATTGATTTATAACATAATGAGAGGCTTTGGGTTTAAATGTGAAGCTTCATTTTCAATTAATTGGGATACTTGATTCAAGAGAATCCTAGTTGTATGAAAAATATTGTATCAAAAAGAAAGATGTTGGGTTTTTCTCCTACCATGATATTATACTTGCAGGTCTATGACTAGATGTTGGGTTTCCAAGTTATGTGCAATCCTAAAACAAAAGTTCGGATTATTAATTAAAGAGGATATATGTTATTTTATAATGAATATGCATTTTTTGGAAAAGCAAATACCCATTTCTTCCAAAAATAATTAATCCATGATTTTTTCACTAAAAGTGAACTGAGATTCTTACATTTATTCTTTGTAAACCTTTTGAAAGTGTCTTGAATTGTTATGGCCATTCTATTATTACCATAAAAATTAATTCTTATCATATTCAAGAAACAAATCATTTCTTTTTAAGAAACAAGTCATTAGCCATATTGCCCATGTCAATTTTTAGTTTTTCTCCTACCATGATATTATATTTGCAGGTCTATGACTAGATGTTGGGTTTCCAAGTGATTTCCAATCCTAAAAAAAAAGTTAGGATTATTAATTAAAAAGGATATATGTTATTTTATAGTGAATATGCATTTTCTGGAAAAACAAATATCCATTCCTTCCAAAAAGAATTAATCCATGATATTTTCACTAAAAGTGAACTGAGATTCTGCACTTATTCTTTGTAAACATTTTTTAATAATATGCATTTATTATTACCATAAAAGTTAGTCTTTTCTTTTTAAGAAATGAGTCATTAGCCATATTGCCCAACTCAATTTTTAGTTTTTCTCCTACCATGATATTATACTTGTAGGTCTATGGCTAGATGTTGGGTTTCCAAGTGATTTGCAATCCTAAAGCAAAAGTTAGGATTATTAATTCAAAGGGATATATATGTTATTTAATAGTGAATATGCATTTTTTGGAAAAACAATTATCCATTCCTTCCAAAAAGAATTAATCCACAATTTTTTCACTAAAAGTGAGCAGAGATTCTTGCACTTATTCTTTGTAAACCTTTTGAAAGTGTCTTGAATTGCTACAACCATTCTATTATTACCATAAAAATTAATTCTTATCATATTCCTAATTTTGAGCATAAAGAATTGTAGATAATTATTTGATCATTTAGTATCACAAAACCTTTAAATTGATACTAAAACTTTATAAGGATGTCCTAAATAATACCATGTCTTTTCTAACAATTTTATTGCAAACTAATGTGGTGGGGCTTGTAACACCTCCTTAAGGAACGCTCATTTAGTGGAGCACAATATATTTGAATATTTTACTAACTAATAATCTTATCCATGATGCTTGGGGTGAACCTTTGGTGAAATGGTGGGGTTTCTTATCTGTAGTGTCAACAACCAAGGTTCAAACCTCATGGGGTTACTCTCTACCATGTCAACAATTGCGGGACCCCCAAAATTTTGTATCTTGATTTTCCTGTGAGATATGTAGTGGGGCATTTGCATTCCACTTAGGGGTACATACCTAGCTTAAATTTAGTGGTTCATTCCATAGTGTGATGGCAAAGTGGTGGTGTTATCATTGTGGCCACCAAGGTGGAGGTCCCCATTTTGTAGCTTCCATATTATCTTAGGCTAGACCAAAATTTCTAAAATATTGATAATAATAAAATATTATTTATGATGCTATTGCCCCAACAAGATGTGGTTATGATTATATTAAGTTTCAAAGCCTTCACTTTTCCACACTCATTAAAATAAGGTCGATTATATGCAAGCATCAAGTTCCTAGGAACAATAATAAGATAATTTATTTAATATTGTACCTATGATCCTCTCACATGTACATAGGGAAATGCACTATATTTTTAGTTGATGCCAAGATACTAAAGTCTAAAATAGTTAGGTATGAGCTATATTTATTCACTTACAATATAATATATTGTTTCGACACTTAATAATGTGAACATGATGAATAAAAACAATGTTTCCGTGAAGCCAAATGTGATTAAAACTTAATATCACAATTCAAAATTTAAGGTTAATGATTGCAAATGAAGTGAAGTTTTTAATATTGATTTGAATCGACAAAACGTTATATAGTTACCAATTTCCTTTTTACTTTTTTATTAAATTGGCCCCACACAAACTGTCTTTTGTCGTATGTAAAATTTTCGAAAAAAACTGGAATACAGGAATGACGAATAGGATAGTAGTAAGAATAGCTATGGAAAAGAATGATCTAATTTAAGCAAGGCCCTGTTGAGCCACTTGTGTAAGAAGAGACTGAGCAAGAATGAAGTTCATTCTGTCCGACGGATGGAAACTATCCCAGAATACATATTTAGAGGCATTTTTACACGTCCCTATGGAAAATTCAGTGCAAAAGATAGATGCTTCTATGAAACCGGTACCACAACATCCTCTGCGCCCTTCAGAAAAACCTATGCCCAAAACAAAATATCAGAAACTCTACAAGAAAAGAGAAATAGTAGAAAGCTGACAAGTAGATAAGAAAATGTATCTTACCATACTGAGCTGGATGGGCCGAGGCACTTAGAAGTAACCTGTAACTGTCTAAGTAAGCAATCCTGGTACCATCTGTTTCATTCATCTTATTCAACAGTTTCTTCAAATTCATATTGAAGATTGATGCCTCCTTATTCATATATTCAACACAAATCCCTTTTCCTTCACCATGCAATGTTCTTTCAAACGGTATGCAACCCAATGGAGGAAGAGACACTACCCCAAATTTCTTTGCTCCTAACAATTGAAGCTCCTAAACAATGATACCAATTTCTTTCATCAATATATACTGCCGGGGCAGTCTCTGCAAAGCATGAAATAGAGTGATAAAGGCAATTTACCTTAATAAAACCAGACAAAGTGCTCAACAAGTGCTTCCTAAATTTTCTGCGATTGGATTCAAATTTTGATAAAATGTTCAGATTAAAATACTGAAGATAGTCATTGTTCCCCGTGCTTATGATGTAAACGGCCTCAGATAAGATACGTGAAGCATTAGCAGCTCCCACAATCTCACGCAAATCCTCCCTATATTGTTTGTATAGATTTAGCTGATCTTCTAGATTTAGAATGTTCTGCAACATTGAAGAGGTTCCATTTCTGCATGAGTATTGCAAAGATATTATGATGAACCAGCTAGTGCAGACACTTACCAAGACCTTTCCAGTATCATCGTAGATACCAGATGCCGCGGAAGCAAATGTAACGCCCGTAACAATCCTTTCTCCAGAAGCCTCAGGATTCAAGTACCCCAACGTTGGCGACATTACGCCTAGCATCGACGCTGCTCTATTCCATAACAAACTATACTCAATACCCATATGATTGAACCTCACTAGAGTAAAAGAACAAAGAAAAGAAACTAAGCAATGGGATAATTCTGTCAACGTCAATACCCATATAGTCTGTAACGAGCAAGCCGTTGCAGAATCTGCCTGTAACTTTTTGGTCGGGAAAGTCACGTCCGTAAGGAACATGATTGCTCTTTGCCAAGCTCAAAAGATCGTTATTATTTCCCACGTCCACAGTCGAGTCTCCAAACGATATCAGTGCAGGGATTTCATTCAACGAGCATTCAGTCAAGACTACATACATAATTACAATTGGAAGCACTGCTGTTCTCATGGCTGTAACATAATAATTTTCCATCTTTCCTTCTTCTTCCTCTGTCTGGAATACTGAACAACTTATCTAAAGCACCTGAATTTCTACTTCTAGATTGCCTACGAATGGAAGAATTTGTGCGCAATATATCAATTGTGTGTCTAGTTCGAGACCAAACAGAGAAACAGAGAAGAGCAGATTTCGAGCGCTTAATCTTACAGGCTCATGTATTCAATATATAGACTAATGAACAATAAATTCTATATCTACTAAGTCAACAAGTTTGGTCATACATTTATTGAAAGAAGGTAGGTTTGGTTAGATAAGAAGGTGACTTGCACAGTTGTAGGCCCTATATTGGTCAGTACCGACAGATTAGTTTACTGTCCAGTTCGAGACCACACAGTAATGGAAGAACTTGTACGCAATATACCAATTGGCTGTTTACTTGTTCTTGATGAAGTAAGGGTAGCTCTAGATTTGGGGTGACGATTGAATTTTGGACAGATCCGCACGTATTAAATTTCGAGAAAGTATGACTTCTTTAACTAGAAGAGGGGTAAAAAAAATTCCAAAATAAAATAAAACAGTATATAGTAATAGCATTACACGCCCCTATCAATCTTCACTAAGTGGTCGAACTTTTGAGACAAATCTAGGGGTAATTGACCCTTTTCTACAATGTTCCAATTTTACAAATGATCAAAAAGCTCATTTGGCTAAGCAATCCACAACCCCATTCCATTCTCTAGAAATGTGACATAAAATAACATATTTTAAGGAAGCAGACAAATTTGTTTTATAATTACAGCCAAATGCCAACTTACATCCTCTAATTGTTGTCTCTTTGCAAAGTCACCACCACCTAAGAATTAGATTCACAAATGAGCCATCTCCACCCAAGAGCACAACCACGCTCCACAACATATAAAATGGCAAGAGCCTCCATCACATTGTTAGTATACCAACCCTTATAAATAGAAAAGATAAACTCAATAGTCCCAAAACTATTCTACCCAACACCCCCAATATTAGCATTACTAGGATTTCCTCAAGAAGAACCATCTGCGTTGATTTTCAACACGCCCTAAGGAGGAGGATACCAATGCCCCTCCCTATTTATCTTTCGAAGAGGATGTTGACATCTATTTCTCATGATCTGGCCAACACTCTAAGCAACACCTCTATGAAGAGGAACGTTGAGATGAGTGCAACAGCGACATCTCCCAGATCCACACCTTCAGCCAAGTCACACTTAGCCGAAATAGTTTCTCCCAAACAATGAAGAATTTTCCACCACAAATGTTGAACAACCAACTTCACATCTTGAAAAATCTTATGATTCCTCTCCAGCCAGATATTCCAGATAATAAAGGTCGGTCCAAGAGCCCAAGTAACATGAAGAAATGAAGTCTTAACAAGGGCCTTCCCCAATCGGGCAAAGAACCCATCCAAAGAAGAGACATGCCAACAAGCCTGGTTCCATACACCCCACCAAAGGTGCCAATACTCCCTAGAGAAGGAACAATGGAAGAAGAGATGAGAGACACTCTCCTCACTATTATAGCACAAAACACGCATTGAGGGACCCTAGAACCCATACTTGCACAAGTTATCCCAAGTAAGACACCAGTTTTGGACCACTAGCCACATAAAAAATTGCACTTAGGTCAAGAAAATTTGTTTCACATGTGCTTCCACCAAGGAACCTCAATGTCCCCAATCATTTTTCTAACCAACTCTCCATAACCCGCTAAAACAAAGTACTTACTAGATAAATCACTATTACTCCAAGCCAAATAAATCTAAAAAGTATCTGTGAATATTTGTCGCTTATCAACTTCATTATCCAATAGTTGTATACAAATTTCTGATATCAAAATTCTCTCCTACACATTTTTTATTCACCATCAGACATGCATATTCCAATGGTGTTCCTAGAAATTAAGGGCAATGATTTAAATGGTCAAGGGTTGGCTTAACCAACACACTCAAGTGTTGACCACGCTTAGGTGGCTAGTGTGGGGTTCAATTATCTGTTTTGCTTGTTGTTCGCCATTTCCGTTTTCCATTCATCATTAGTATTCAAATTATTTATGCACGATTTCACCATTTCAACACATTCAAAACGAGGTTTCCCACGTAATTGGTTTTCATTTGTCAATGCACTCACGACCTGTGCAAAAATGGCAGCTTTGGAACAAAGTATGGAGGTCCATCAAAGCATAACAGACTAGGGATGATTCAAGTATAACAATTCAATATGCTCTGGTAGACATGTATGCAAAATGTGGAAACATAGACAATGCATGTGAACTATTTGAGAGGATACCACAAAGAAATTTGGTCTTGTGGAATGCTCTGATTGCAGGATATGAACAAAATGTGTTTGTTGAAAAGGATTTACAAACTTTCAATCAAATGTAATCAACAAGTGTAAATAAAAACTCTACAGTCTTTGCCAACATCCTCGCTTCCTATGCCAAAATGGAAGCTTTGGAACATGGTATGGATCATGTCCATCATAGGATAAAGGAAAGCAATTTTTTGTCAGATGTAGTTGCAACTGCCCTGGTAGAAATGTATGAAAAATATTGAAGCATAGACAAGGCATGTGAACTATTTGACCAAACGCCTCAAAAAAATGAGATCTCATGGAATGCCATGATTGTAGGGTGTACACAATAGGGATTTGTTGAAAAGGATTCATAAACTTCCAAGAAAATGCAATTGGCAGGTGTACAAGCATAATCCACAACCTTTGCCAGCATCCTCCATACCTATTCCAAAATGGAAGCTCTGGAATAGGGTATGGACATCCATCAAAGCATAAAGGATAGAGAAATTTTGTAAGCTAAACCTGTGGTGGATGTGTGGATCTATTTTCTTGTTGTCTACAAATCACATATGAATATAGGCTTAGGAGTATTTACAACAATGATATTTTTTATTTGGATCTTAAAAAAATGTGACTTGTGTTCTTTCAAGTATCTATGCAGTAATGGGTAGGTGGTGTAAGCAAATGGTAAGGAGATTGATGAAAGATAAGGAATTAGAAAGCTCTTTGGATGTATTGAAGGCCATGTGCTTCTTTTGTAGGAGACATATGACATCCACTAATAGTAAATCTATGCAAAGTTGGAGAAACTAGCTTGGGAGATGAAGGTAATTGGATATTTTTCAAATGCAACACTCATTGGTGTGGAAAAGGAGTGAAAATTTTTATTTATCTGCCACCATAGTAAAAGTATGTCAATTACTTTTGGTTTTGTAGACATGCTTGCTTGAACAATTATCAGTCTTGTTAAGAACCTTTGAGTATGTGTTAATTGTCACAATGCAATGAAATTTAACTCCAAGACAATTGCAATTCCTACTTTTAAACATTAGTTTAGTAGATTTCATGAAGAGGAAATGAACTAACTTGCACAAGCATTTTGCCATAGATCAATCAAAGGCCTTGTTAATTCATGAGGATTAATTTTGGTAATGAAGTTATTTTGAAAATATTTACTTATGAAAAACCTTAATATATGGGTTCCTAAGTTGGTTTGATTATTCTAAAATGCTTCGAAACATTCTCTAATAGAGTTTCAACTTATTTATGCCTTGCAACACCATCTCTAGTTTAAAATACAATCAAAGAACTCCTCTATTGATGTTTGTCCTTTTGAGCCTATATCTTACATATTATTTTTAATGAAAGGACCCTATTGTTCTTCTAATTCTATTTTAGTTTTTTTTTTCCTAAAGAGTCCATTGATATTTGATCAAAGATTTATATTTTTTCCCTATAGTTTTTATGTATCTTTGTCTTTCCCCATTTTAGCTAATGTTGGGGCCTATATTAGTAAGTGAAAATTTATCCTAGTTGAGTGCTTCCTTTCTTAATATGACCATGTTTTTGCCACCATCTATAACCAATCTAAGAATTCATTCAGTAGCCCCCTATTTTTTTTAAATGTTCTTGTATTTTTTTTCTTTCAATATACTCGTCGGATGCCTAAATACCTCAAACTATAGAAATTTCTAAGTGTTAGGGGTGATTGTGTTTATTTATAACTTTAACTAGTTTGTAGGTTTCCTCTTGCCAATATTTCAATTTCTTTTTGAGACCTTTGGCTACTTCTAATTACCTAGTTACTTTATCATGGCTTTACCTACACTTCCACTTCCAACTTTGTCTTTGACTTTGGCCTTAGGATTTTCGGTCTCCATATAATAATGTACTTATTAAGCTATCAAACTAATAAATGAACCTAAATTATTCTTCACTTAAAATTTTCCATGTTTCCTCTTCTTTACTATTGAGTATTCACCATCCTTAATTCCTTTAATATGAGGATTTAATTTTCCTTTGAGTCTCAAAATCTAGGGATTTTAGTATTTTCCTTAATCATTTCCCTCAACTTTCTTCTCATTTCCCTTCCTCCTTGTGGAACCCATACTTATATGATTACTCATACCATCATATCCAAAAGGTAAAATGTATGTGGCAAAACCAATCTCTAAACCTTGAAAGGCTTCCACCCCATTTCCCTTGCTCTTTTTCCTTATAGAATCTGGCATACCGCATTAATGATCCTTAACCCATTTCTCTTGAGTCATAGAGTTTTGGAAGTTTCAATATTTTCCTTGACCAAATAGTGCATCTAGCACTCTATATCCCCAATCCTTGATCGCTTTCTTTTATCCTTTTATCCACAGTATTTAGTAGTATCATATTTTCCCTCACCTTGATCCCATTTATTCTTCCATAACTATTGTGTATCCCTTTCCTTGATTCTCACTCAGATTCTTTGCATATTTTCTTTTCAAAATCCTAAGATTCTTTATACAACCTTCTCTAAAAGTAAGTTAGCTTATGGTAAACCTAAACCCTAGTTCCCAATTTCTCAATGAAACCTAGACTTCTATAAATTCTACAAACCAATTAAAATACACCATAATATAATCCTTTAATGACCAATCCAATGTGATATACAAATATGAATAGTTTCCTATGTGTAACCTAGTCATTTTCTTAGACTAATCACAACATGACACACATCTTACATGCACTTAACCACCCAAAGCAAGTGGGAAGGTACATTTTGGTGTAACTAAATTTTACATGCCTATCCAAGCAAAAAATTACTTGTGAATTCATTTCTAAAAATCAAAAGAGTGACCAATCAAAAGGCATTTTAATCTAAGTAACCTATATGCCTAGCCAAGAAACCTCTACCCATATCCAAGCAGTTCCTTTATTCCTTTTCATATCCCCCATTTTATAAATAGCTTTAGGGTTAGCCTTAGATAGATGGGGAATCTACCCTTAATTCTTAGTGACTATCTTGAAAGGACCACCCTCACTAATGATTTATATAACTACCAACAATATTTCACATATGCTTAGTCCTATGTAATGCTCTAGCCAATGAAAAATGATTTTAGACTAAGGCATTCAATGTCCCTATAAATGACGTTTTAAAAAAATTAAAGGGTAGTTGGATCTATTCCTATTAAATTGGAAAATAAAAAGAGCAATCTAATGGTGACTAGTGATGAAAACCCAAAAGTGCACTAGAAGGTAAGTCCTCAAAAATTAACCTAGTAGAATACAAAATAAGATAGAGATCAGTGTAGGTATTAAAAAGAAATTTGTGGCAATATTATATGTCTTGTAGTACCTCTTTTTAAATTAAGGTATTAAAAATAAAGGAGTTAAGGATGGGTAGATTAAATCAATTAAATATTTATGAAAAAAATTTATAGTAAGAGAGTAAAAGAATTTATTGGTGAGATCAAGATACATTTTGAAGATAATTTAATATCATGATAGAAAAGAAGAAGAAGAAAGAACATTTAAGCACTCCTAGGACCAAGATGCAAGATAATATAAGAGGTTAGAAAAGTGCAACAAGAATCAAGAGAGCATATCAAGATGCATTTGAAATAGAGTGGTTTATATGGGGAAGAAGAGAAAATAAATAATCAATGAAATAAAGAAGTTATTAATTGGTAAGAAGAAAACAACTAAAATAAAATTAAAGATAAATAAAGTACTAAATTATGTGTTATCAATCAACACATTCCCCAAGCTAAAGAGACGCTATGAGGAGATGAACCTCATGGAATAAGAGTCACCTCCCATGTTGTAAAAATCAAGAAGAATTTTTAAAGATTTCATTAAGTACAAAATACTTAATTGGGTTAGAATAAAAAAATATATCAAGAAGAAATTGTGTATGAGATTTGTGATAGATATAGGAAGTGAGTTCTTAGATGTTGAATTTCCAAGAGATAATGGTAGAGAAATAACTTTGGTCAAGTATAAAAGGAGTGAAACTAGGAAAAGAAGCCATTATAGCAAGAGATAAAGAGATCCAAGAGTAGATAATATACAGGGAGAACGGATAATCCAAATATGGATACACATAAAATTAAGCTCCCTATTTTTGGTAAATACACTAAAGATGCTAGTGAACATCTCTTTACCTTAGAGTTTCATTGGAGTCCAAGGTTGGAATTGATGATGACTAAACTCAATTATACAATTTTGTGGAGAACCTCAATGATGAGGCATGAAGACATTTGGTGCATTAAAGAATCCCCTAAAGGGTATGATAAAACCTTGAAAGAATTGAGTGACTTATTTATGAAAACATTCCATTCACCTAATGTACAAATAAAAAACATAAATAAAATGTCGAAGCTAATAAAAACTAAGAATGAATCAATAAAATATTATGAACAATGAGTTAAAAGTGTGGCTAGAAAGATAGAATAAAACTTGACATAAAAGAAACGAATTGATTGTTTTATTTTAGGTTTAACCTCTCACATTATCTAAGAAGTAGATGAGAAGATTTCCTCATCATATAAGGATGTAATAGAATTGATCACTAGAATATACTCCTAATCAAATATATGGGATAATGATTTAGTTGGAAAGGATAAAATTGATAATTTCAAATTAGAGCTAGAAAATATAATTTTGGAGTAATAAATTATAATGAAAAGTGAGAAATTTGAGACTTCTAAGGAATGAATGTATGTTTGATAATTAGAGGCATGAAGAGGCCTTCCACACTAAGAGGGGAACTTGATAATTCCATATAAAGAGAGTGCGTATATGTACTATAAAGTATAAAGTGAGACAAACATGAAAAAAATAGACCTGTGTCAAATGTTAATTCATGAAGAAGATGAATATGAACCAACTGTTCATGGATTGACTAGGGAAACATTTTTTAGATATGGGTATGGAGAGAGCATAAGGTTTAGCTATAATAGAATATAGTGTTTATTTGGCACATGGCTAGTGGGAACTTCAATTGAGAAAAGGTATAAGATCACTTAATAATATACACTATATGGTACCACAAATTTAAGATATAGGTTGCTCCATGGTTTATCATAATAACTATTGAGAAGGAGGTGGTAGAGGAGGCTACAAAAATAATAACAGAGGTACAAGAGAAAGAGGAACTACCTAAAGGCTAAAATGTTATAACTATACTAAACTAGGACATTATGTTGATGAGTGTAGAAGAAAAAAGGAGGAAAATCAACATGTGATTCTTGTGGTGATAAATTACATGATATTTATATTTTTCCCAAATATAATAGTTTTATAAGAATGTGTTGACACCATGTCTAGAAAATGAATATTTGTCTAGTTCAAATGTAACCTATGATGCTAAAGTAGTAATGAATAACTAAAGTAGAGGAGTAAATGTTAGACAATGTAAGAAATAAAATATATAAAACAAATGTAGAATAGGATAATCCTCATTGATAAAAGAGAAATTGGAAAAATAATACAAAGAAAAAAAAAAGGAAAAACTCAAGGAAAAGGCCATGTAGAAACTTAAGAGAAAGAGAAAAATGACTTCAATAATAACTAGTGTTGGATTGATAGAAGGATATCTTAGGATAATTTATAAAAATGAGGATGAAAAATAATTAGGTAAAGGGGAACATGATTTGGTGATAACGTAGTCCAAAGAGCTAATTAAGAAAAATAAAAAGGAGAGGATAATAGTAATGCATGTTTCATAGCAAAATAGGTCTATATATACAAAAAATAATTGAAAATTTTGGTAGAACAAGAAAAGGTTGGGGTTCAAGGGTTGTATAGGATGAAGTTGGATGAGGTTATTGGAAAGAAACTCATGAAATATATAATTGGGATTTTCTCTAGCTTCATCCAATTAGAGCTAGCTTGTGAATGAAGGGAGATTATAAGTTCAGATGATGAAGGGGAGGAGAAAGACATATTCAATTAGTTTAGTTAATTATTAGGGTTGGATTGAGGAGAAAACCATAAGTTATTAATGTTATTCTTTGTATAATTATTGTTTTCTTTAGAAGATGATAGGGTTAAATAAATAGATGCATCAAGGTCAAAGAGGAGATGACCTTAAATTGATTTATCACCTATGTATAATCATATCAGGTGGTGTAAAGTGTTATAAAAGTTGGATATTTATGAAAGAGATATTGATTGTAAAGCTCTGGGGAAATATTATTAATAAGTATTGTATTGATATTAAATTCAAGAAGTTAGGAGATCTATGAAATAACAAATTAATAATAGAAGATAAAATCTATCACCTTCTCATTCATGCCTTGATTACAAATAGAAGTGGTAGAAACAACACCAAAAAGGATGAAAGTAGAAGAAAAGAGAATAGGAAGAATAAGAAGACACAATAGATGTCCAATTATTGTATAGGACACTTTTTTACAATATGAAGGCCTACACAAGAAAAATATATATACACAACAATCCAAATAAAAAAGAATTATTTTATTTAGGTAATGTTAGAGTAAACATGGATTCCTCATATGATGCTACAAATCATCAAGAAGTTTCTTACATCTAATTCGTAAACATATTTAAGAAAAAAGAGAAGAGATAACACAAATGAAAGAAATAATAAGGATATATGTATTAGAAAAGATAGCTAATGATCTCTTATAAATAGTAGAGACAAACTAGCGGAAAATATACAATTATCTAAGTAGAGAGTAAATACTCTCTTGTCAAAAGATATAGAAGTCAATAAGAGTGTCGGTAATGAAAAATAGAGGCTACAAAGAAGGCCTAAAACACCTTATTAGGGTATGTGCAAGATCATCATGGAAAAAATAGGTCCTTAAGTGGCAAAAAATTTAGAAAAAATTAGAGTTAGGCAACTTGACGTAAAAATTTGAATAAGTGATCTATATTATTTCAAAAACATGTAAGAATAGGATCTATAGAAAATTGAATGTGATTTTTAAACTAATAGGTTTATTTTAAAATTAAAAAAAAAAATTGGTGAAATTTTGAAATTTCAATGCAATAGTAATTAAATTTTAGGGAAAAAATAAGAAGTACATCTCTGTCTGACCACCCTAACCACAATAAAATGATAATATTTTTTTATAAGATTTTAGATATTAGTAGAGGACTCGTCATGATGTGATGCATATTTTTTGTAATTTTTTTCCAAGTAAATAATTAATTATGAATTTTTTATTACAAATTTTAAAAAATATTAAAACTCATATGTCTGACCACCTTAACTTGGTCAAAAATTCATGAAATTCATTTTTTTAAAATCCTATAGAATGCAAAGCATAGAATGTGATGCATGTTTCAGATTAAAAAATTGTGATACTATTTGAAAGCTATAGATGTTTTTTAGTCAACCTATCAATCAGGACTTTAGTCATAATTCAAATAGAAAATGAATAATAATTATTTATTAAATTCAAAGTAAAGCATAATTTATATTGGTAGAAAGCGTAGAATCTCCTTTAAAAACCTTTTTTGTTTCATCAATTTTGGGTAAAAAAAAGGTTGTCAACCACATACCCTACACATACCCATCATATTGCAATTTTTTGGCCCATCATGATCTTGCATATACCCATTAGAAAAATAGATATAATAAATATGGATAATTTAGGTAAAAAATAATACCTTTTTTATGGTATGGAAGATATGGTTTGGATGAATTGGTAAAATATTTACATGATGAAATTGCACAATGAGAATAGGAATTAAATTTATGTCAAATAGAGTTAGAAAAATACTATTTATATAGAAGAAATGAGAATAGAATAAAGATGGATAGAGAAAGAAACACAAATATTTCTAAATATGTAACTATTTAAAAAAATGAATAAAGGAGACTACCAACACATTAATGATACACCACATGGTAGGGGGTTGGGAAAACAAAGAGAAGTAAAGGCATAAAAAATAAAAATAAAAGAGTGGAAAAATTAATTATTCTTATAATATAATATAAAATTTTAGAACTTATGAGAAAAAATTAAGGATTTTATTGCACAATAGAGGTAATTAGAACCTCCCAACTACAACACATTTTACATCTACATCATAATATCAATAGGATAATTTAATATAAATCCCCCCTATCCAATAATTTTAAATATGATATATCATACATAACAATGTTAGGGAACAACTACTAAATTAATGAATCCCTAGAGAAAATGATAGTAAATATTGAAGAGTATCTACTATAAATATCTATAGACTGCTCCCTACCTAAAGAAAAATAGTTGAAATAAGTTATTACTTGGGTTATTATATAATTTTAGATGTGGGAGCTACATGAAGATAAAATGAATTAAGAATTCTAAGATGAACAAGACAAAAGGTAGGTAGAGGAGGTTAGAACTAAGCCTAAATAATAATGTGAAAAATATTAAATAAATTTACGTTAATGTTAATATTTGTATATCATTTTAAAAAAAAATCTTATGTCAATATAATCTTTGAATTTTTACATGAAAAAATTAAAATATTAAGTAACACAAGATTATACATGGAACTATAATAGTAAAAATTGAAAATATCCATAATCAATTACACTAAGTATATGAGAAATCAACAATTTCTATCAAACAAATGACAAAAATTAAGGATATCTATTCTTGGTCGCTTATGATATTGGTGATGGATTTCATAATCTTGATTTGGTCTGAATCCTCCTCTTCTTCACTCTCCCCATTCTACTCTGGAGTCGAATCATCCTCATTGCTCTCTTCTTCTAGTCTATGGTTTAGACCCTTTCACCAATCTTCCTTGATAGCAATCAATTGATTCTTCATTGTTCTCAGCTCACCACACATGTCCTCCATATTTCCGATAACATTGACCATCATAGGCATCCTCCTTGGTGGCATATTCCCTTTAGATTAGGTGCAACTACCTAAGGTCGACAGTCTAGCTATGGGTTTACAACTACCTCACAATTCAACACTCTACTAACAACACCTATAGTTTGCATCAACTTGGCGATCTGTCAACACAAGAGTCTTCCAAATTACCTACTCCTAAAGGATTTGAATCTTGCTTTTATACCACTTGTTGTAGTTAAGGATGGAGGGTCCGAGATGGACCATCCAACCTTGTAGTAGAACCCAACACAACATAAATAACTGAAAGTAATATGTAACTTTATTTATTGAAAACACAAACATGCATGCCCAGAGGCTCTCTCAAATGTATATTACAATAGGCCCCATGGGGCATATGTGTTGACTCATAGGCCATCACAGGCTGAACTACTACTATATGTAGAACTAACTTCAAAATCTAATGCACTAACTTCCAACTCCATATCCTACTTGGCTACCTTCCCATTGAATTCCAAGAGTTATTATATATTAGCTCCTACCATTAAGAATGACTTGTGTCTACCTCAATTTGATCCCAAGTCCAATTTCCAATGAAATTCATATGTCAACTCATGTCTACCTTAATTTTATCCCAAGTCCAATGTGCAATGAAATGCTAATGTCAACCACAAGGGATTGAAGAGGCATAAAAAATTGATGCATATGGGTGTGGACCTAATTGGGATTAGTCATGTCCTATATTCATCATGTGATGATCCATGAAGGAATTGCAAGATACAGTGAGATTCCACATGCTTCCTCTAATAGATTTGGGTCAAGGTTGCTCATTGAGGTGATCTTCTAGTTGTGAGTACTTCTAGATTGTAGTACTATAGGGGCCATCACCTAGAGGTATGTTATCATAGACTCATCATTCTTCCTTCATCCCAATTTATGGGGGAAAACTAGTTGTTGTGATAAGATGTGCTATGAATCTCTAGGATGCTCCTACATCAAAATTGGAGAGTATAAATTGATATTATATTTTCTACATCTCAAATTCATAGATCTAAATATCTTTAAGTAGATCTTATGCTTGAAGAGATGTGTATCTTGCATGAGACACAAATTTACGTAATAGTTATGATTGTAATATATTTTATCTTCTTAACACCCCCCATAAACTTTATTTTATCACAAAACTTAACTAGTTGTTGGGGGCCACCTACAAAAAATAGGTTTATTAGCTACATGTGAATATTAAGTTCCTCGAGCTCCCTCCAAATGGATTTTTTTTTCTAAGTACCGACCTATGCCTCATCTATTTGATCAATCATCAGGCCCCTTTTTGTAGAATTTCATCTGTCGTCGCCATGTGTCCACCAGGCACCCCTCACAGGGAATCCCTCCATCACTCACCTACTGGCTCACACCATGCTCCCACGTGTCAACATTGCGGGCACTTCAAGGTTTCTTCCCTTCACTTTTCAATCAGGCCCCATCTACATGCCATGTAATGTCTATCCACATTCACTTTTTGGGCAGACCACATAGTCAGCACTGGTAGTAAAGAATGCCTCCATGTGTCTTCACCCCATAGTTTTGCATCACAAAGAGGAGTAATCAACGAATGAACCCTTACATGTTTCCATGTGTCTCTTTCACGGGGACTTCATCAAATGGAAGGAGAGAGCAAGCAGTGTGCACTGCTAGATTGCCACATGTTCTAACTACTTTCATGGGTGAATGACACGTGTTTGTACAAGCATTTGTTGGGCCCACTGCCATCATACAGAGGGGATGCATCTATTTCTAGAGCGACTACATTCCATGCTTTGAATATTTTCTATTGCAACAGCCAAAGGAAATCATTGCTACAAGCATCATTTCTAGTGAAACAAGATCTTTTCTATTACTGACCCGCTACACAGTGGGATTTATATGCACTATGTCTTCCCTCCAAAAATGAGTTCAGAAGATATAGAAAAATTAGGGAAAAGACATCGGCCTTTTGAATTTCTTTTAGATTATTGTATAAGACTCTCAAACTATGTGATTGTTTGGCCTTTCTATTTTTTCAAGCTATTTGATAAAACATTATATTGTGTCATTATTGTACTAAATTTTTTATTTATAGACCTTTTATGATTTCAATATAAGCTTGCTGATTTAGATCACGTATTTTGACTCTTCTTTTTAGTAAATGTGTATGAAAATTATTTTATGTCATTGAATAAATTATTGAGGTTTTTATATTTGATTTCAATTATTCTGGGACATAGCAGATTGTTGAACAGGCCCTTAAATCACATCCAAAAGATAGATTTATCATGCCTTACATCTAGGTCTTAGCGCATCGCCTTAGTTAGAATTTATTTTTTTATATCTCCTTCCTTTTCCCATTCTAAAACCCCAAGTATGGAAGAAGCCAACTTCTTTAAAAATCTGGAGGTCACTTTAGCACAATTGGTCCCCCCATTAACTGAGTTTCCCATAAAGGCAGTTACCTTGCCAATTTTTGGCATCAACAGTCTATTTTTTTTGGCATGCGCAATGGGACTACTTAAATGAATCTAAATCTAAAGAGGGTGTATGAGCCATTAGCTTGTTACTAGATCCAAAATAGTGAAAAACCTTGGTTTTTAGTGATGCCACTAGGAATAGTAGAAGTCGCGACCCATATAGTGAACATTCCGCTCCCTCTGCCCCTTCTCCTAGCCATCTTTCCAACTACTAACAAAAATTATGTGGTGTGGGATGTTGGAAGTTCCCTCATAGCACTAGTAGTACTCACCCTTTGGGCCCCTATCCCAGTCTCTACTTTAAAAGCTATACCTAAATTTACTGGAGATGGATCAAGAACACCATCTGAACATATGCAAGATGTGGCAGACATATGTTTGGTGCATGGAATCAATGCCCATAATGTAGTGCTAAGGTTGCTTGCAACCTCTTTTAGGGGAAAAGTGTTGGATTGGTACTACACCCTGCAAGCTAATACTATTGCTACCTAGGATCAACTCAGAGGCCCTTCCTATGAAAGATTCTTGAATGATGGAGATAGGTCATCACAATATCATTAGCTGGAAATCATAAAGCATGCCCCATATGAAGCCATGACCAACTTCAACGCTCATTTCCATATAACTTGGTAGAGAATTAAGGCTGTTATCCACCCCCTAGCTGATTTGGCATTCATGTTTTACTTGAAACCCATCAATGCCAACATCTCAATGATGATTTAGTCCCTTTGTCGAACCACTCTACCATGTGCATACATCATTGTAGTCAAAGTGGAGAACAATATAATAAATTCCAGAAAGTTTTCGCCTTGTCCCATCATGCCTATATTTCCCAAAATATCAATTCCCACCCAGGAGATGCCATCTACTAGTGCATATGCTCCTCCTCAGTCTATGTACACACATCTAGGCATACCATAGAATATTTCTTCTACATATAGCTCTTCAAAAGATGAGATGAGTGACGTTAAGGAAATATTGTAGACCATCATCAACGAAATAGCTGTCATCAAATGGAACCAGTTTGTGCTTTTGAAGCTAACCTACCAAAATTATCAAGGCACAAGATCTTCTTACTAGCAAAACTAGTTCCAAGGAGGCTCACGCAAAAATTCATAGAAACAAACAACTAATCAAATAGTACCAGTGCCTTCTTCATTGTAGAGTGCTAACCCAAGCTCAAGCAGAGAACTAATGGTGGGGAAAAACAATTTAGTCGATGAAATCAACCCCTAGTGATACCCCTGTGGCAATGCACATATGCCTCAAAACTACCTACACGACAATCTATAATGAAAGGTGCTAGAACAACATAGCCAAGGTGCAATGTCATACCATGGAGGTTATGTATATGTCTCTCTGCAAATGGAAAATGTGGTGCTCACCGTGCAAATGCAAGGGATGTCCTTGGAGCAAGAAACAAATATTGCTCCTGATCACATGCTCTTCTCATGGATGGAAGAAGAAGAGTCAGTGTTTGCAAATGATGCCTCCACATTGAAAACCCTGCAAGTGCAGTTTAATTGTGACACTTGCTTAAAGAGAAGATTCATGGGTGAATTAGTCACACCACAACTAGTCAGTCCATAGCCCAAAAGTGCTTTTGACTACACACCCAGTACCTCCATAGTGGCACAACAATGTCCACCATGAAGGGAAAATGTTATAACTAGAGCTAAAGAGAAAAACCTCCAAATTCACCACCATATAATGTGGTGGAACAATTGAAAAAACCATCCACTAATGTGTCTCTTTGGGATATCTTAGCTATTCCAGAGTAGAAGACATTATTGCAGAAAGCTCTCCAAGAAGATCTAATCAATAAATCAATGTATAAATCACTCAAGGGAAGGTCCATTGATCCCTCACCTCCTACCAAAGTCCAAAAATAGTACATAGGAAGCCTCTAACAAGGTTAGAGACAAGCCAAAACCAAAACCCTTCTTCCTAACTCTTATTGTGGGATAGAAATTATTGCACAATGCCATGATTGACTCTGGTGCTAGCACCGCAGTCATGCCCAAATAGATAGCTAAAGCCTTAGGACTTAGCTATAAACCTTTAAAGAGGGGGGTTATGTAGCTTGATGGGAACAAAGTTGAAACTTTAGGTGTCATGAAAGACCTTCCCTTGACTTAGTTCTCCTGCCCTAGCATCATAGTTCCATAAGATATTATGATCGTAGACGTTCCTCCCATGTTTGGCCTCTACCTATCCTAGGAATTCACTTCAAAGATAGGCTGATATCTATCTTTGGACTAGTCACACTTGATCCTTAGGACTAAGCATGGAGCTAAAATGAAAATAGTTTCTAAAGCTCTGCATTCAAAACATGTGGCCAATGAAGCCATGATCAATTTTGAGGCTGCCCATACCTCTTTCACCAAGGAGGAAATGTATTACACTAAGTTACTAGAGGAAGAAAAAGTCATCAAAGATCATACTGATTCAAAGGAATTTCTCTTGAGTGAATTTATAGATGCTGATCCTTTTGGCAACTACCATGCTACCAGGTTAGGCACCTATGTCATCTATGATGAAGATCAAGTGCTCTTGAAGGTCATGAAGGTACCTAAAAATGATCAAGCATGAGAGCTATGGACACTGCATTTTGATGGGGCAAGATGCAAAGTTGGTGTAGGAGCTATGATATGTTTGACATACCCACAAAATGAAAATACACTAAGGTCTTTTCACTTCCAGTTCACTTGTTTGAACAATGAAGTTGAATATGAATGACTAGTGTAAGGTCTAAGCCTTGTGGAGTAGATGGGAATCAAACAATTAATGGTGTTTGAAGATTTTGAACTAGTAGTCAACCAAGTTTAGGGGGTCTCCACAACAAGAATTTCTGCATGAGATCCTATAGACATAGAGTTTGGGACCTGATTGAGGGTTTTGAATCCATCAACATCCAGACAGTGCCCTAAGAAAAAAATGTTGAGGTGGACCACATGGCCACAATTGGATCTCAGTTTGACCCTTCCTTCGACCTAATTCAGAACAAAAACTCTATACGAGTGATAGTCCAATCAAAAATTCCAGATAATGATTAGACCTAGCAAGTGTTCAACAATGATGAGCACATCACCTCATTCATCCAATAGTAAGGAGATTTTTCCGACCAACTCCAATTGAAGATTGTTGAGGCCTACAACGGAAAAATCATTCAGCTAAGATCCAACAAGCTTCTGAAGGGACTAGTCACTCTTGAAAACTTGTTCAACTCTGATGATGCAAGGAATGATAAGATAAAGTTTATACTAGACAAAAGCCACTATGAGGATCTTCAGGCTGGAGATGGAAGATAGATCAAAGTTGGGAAAGACTTTTCACATCATGATAAAGAAAGGCTCATCAACTTCTATGAGAAGTATGAAGGAGTGGTGGCTTGGTCATGTGATGAACTTAAGGGATACGATCTCGACATCATCCAACATACAATAGAGCTGACGAAAGGTGCAAAACCAATATGACAAAAACAGAGGCTAGTGAATCCAAACATCGAAGCCTTAATGGCACAAGAGTTGATAAAGATAATTCAATATTAGATTGTATTCTTGATCAAACACAGGATATGGGTATCCAACCTGGTTCTAGTCTAAAAAAAGAATAGAGATATCCACCTATCTGTTGACTTTTGGGACTTGAACAGAGCATCCCTAAAGGACCACTACTTGTTTCCTTCCATGGAGTCTATCTTGCAAACATTGGTAGGATCTGAAATGTTTTCTCTGCTAGGAAACTTCTCTGGTTATAATCAGATCTAGGTCAAAGAGGAGGACTAACACAAAATGACGTTCACTACCAAGTGGGGAACGTTTGTGTATGCTAAAATTCCTTTTGGCCTCTCAAATACAGGAGCCACTTTCCAATGGCCAAAGGATATCGCTTTTAGCAAATTGATCAACAAGATTATCCTAATCTATTTTGAAGATCTAACTATATTCTCCAAGCATAAGGATGATCACTTCGATCACCTTGAGATGGTTTTCAAAAAATTCCAAGAGTTTGGGGTATCCTTGAACCCCAAAAAATGTGTTTTTATATTATCACAAGGCAAGTTATTGGGACATGTAGTGTCCAAAGAAGGAATTGCAATTGATCTTGAGCAGGTGAAAGAAATCAGAGAGCTTCCCCTACTAGTCAACAAGAAAGGAGTCCAATATTTTTTGGGGAAGGTTAACTTCGTGAGAAAATTCATTTTTGATTTTGGAGGAATAATTAGACTAGTCACCCTTATGCTAAAAAAGGATCAATTCTTCAAATGGACTAAAGAAGCTAGAGAATCCTTTGAGAAGGTTAAGGATTTTATTTCCTTAGTTCCTATGCTGGTCAATCCAGACCTGTCGAAGGACTTTATAATGTATATATTTAGTAGCAAGTCAAGCATCACTACTGTATTAACTTAAAAACATAATGAAGGAAAGGGAGAACATGCGATAGCATTTCACTCCCGGAACCTAAAGGAATAGGAGAAGAACTACAACTTTGTCGAGAGGCAAGTGTTCGCAATTGTTAAGGGAATCAAGAAGTTCCAACATGTAATATCTTGCAACAAGGTTATTATTTATGTCGTGCTTTCTAGTGTGCACAAATACATCATGGAAGGATAAATCACCAAAAAAGGGGCTAATCGGATCACTAAGATCCTTGAATATGACATTGAGTTCAAGCCTACAAAGACCGTTCGAGGAAGAGGACTATGCGAATATCTGGCCCATGATGAGGAAATGATAGTCAAAAAAGGGAAACCAAAGCTAGTTCTAACAAATGAGTCTGAATCCGAAGGCTACTGGCTAGCAGACAGAGTAGGGTCTATGCATATTGTAAAATATCCATCAAGCCTTCCTTCTCAAAAGATAAGATTTTACAGATTGTAGAATAATGAATATGCACTTATCGAAGGGATCCTTTTCAAAAGGAACTTTAATGACATTCTATTATAGTGTGTCACCATGGAGCAAGCAAAGAAGATCCTTGAAACTTTCCATAATAGTCCCACGGGTGGACACTTCTTTGTGAAGACAAATGCCATCAAAATCATGTGTGTTGGGTACTTCTGGCCCACACTATTCAATGACTCATACTCCTTGGTAAAAGCCTACAAGGAATACCAATTCTTTGTGCCAAGGAGGAAAAACTCTGCAATGCCTCTCAAACCGATAGTGGTTTATGAGCCTTTCTCACAATGGGGCCTTGATTTCATTGAGATGATTAATCCTAACTCTAGCATTGGACACAAATGGATCCTCATGGCTATGGATTACTTCACCAGATGGACCGAGGCCATGACCCTTAAGAATGCGGCGGAGGCTGAGATAGTGGACTTCCTTGAGGAACTGGTGACAAGATTCGGCCAGTGAAAGAACATCATCTCTGACAACGCCAAGGGTTTCCCAGGCTCTAAGGTATGTTAATTCTCATTTATGCATGGCATATTCTTGAAAACGTCATAAAATTACTACCCATAGGGGAATGACTTGGCCAATTCGACTAAAAAAAATTTAGTCTGACTCATCAAAAGAATCATGTTGGAACATCAAAGAGAATGGCATAAGAAACTTCAGGCAACACTCTAGGCAAACTGTATAACTCCCAAACAAGTCCTCAAGACTTTTCCATATGAGCTAGTGTATGGAAAGGAAGTGTTATTGCCTATATCATTTGAGATTCATGTGGTACAACTTCTCAAGTCCCTGAAAATTGAAGAAAATGACACCATGGAGGTTTGATTGGCCAAGTTGCTAGAAGTACAAGAAAAAAGGGAAAAGGCCCAAATAGCCATGTCTAACCACTAGCGGGTGGTTAAAATATGGTTTGATAAGAAAGCTTCAAACTAGGGTCTAAAGTGTGGGGACCTAGTACTAAAGTTCAATGAAAGGGTTGTGAAGCCTGACCAACATGGAAAGTTTGACAGTCTATGGGAAGACCTGTTCAAAATAATTCAATGCAAACAACAAAACACATTTGAAATAGAAAACATGGAGCAAGAAGCATTGGGTATTCTGGTTAATGAAATTCACCTAAAATTATTTAATTAAGCTTCAGTATTATTTCGCCAGTGTAAATATGTGAGTAGTGCAATTATTTTTTCTTAAATCATGTTTTTGTTAGCTGGTCTTTCAATAGATTTCATCTGTGTGAGAAGCAGAAATAAATGGGAAACATTATTGCAAAAAGCAAAGAGAACCAACTTGTGACTCATAAGGCAGAGAAAAAATGACACCCATATGCAAAAGTGAAGAGAGCCCATATTGCAAAACTGTAAGAAAAGGAGACAAGAAGTATAGTATAAGTAGTATATTCACTATATATATGCTTTGATAAATACATCTTGAAAATGGCTTTGCAGCCATATTTTAAAATTATATCTATATCTTCTACAACTTCTTCATATATATGTATGATAAGGAATTTTTCAAGCATATATACAAAAGAATAGATTAACAAAGTATTGTTTTCTTAAAACATGAAAAGGTTTTTTAGTCTTGGGAAAGAGCGATAGAAGCATCAATATCAATGTGTGGAATTACTTCATCAACAGGAATGACAATAGGATCATCAGGAGTAGCAACAACATCAACTAGTGCAATGGCCAGTGGTGGAGGGAACAATAGGTTCCTGAAGTCGTACTGGTTAATGTCATAGAAGGGAACCACATTGTAGTAGTGAAATAGGAAGTGGTAGGGAGGGGGTCACCCTTTTATGATGCTCTTCATGTGATTGGATGTGGAACCCACTCAGGAACAATACCCATGGTACCACTACAACTTCTTCAATATACTTTCAAAGGCCACTCACCGTTGGTAGGCCCAGGAAAAATGCAACATTCGCCACCACCTCGCCAAGGCCTCCAAGATAGCACTTCAGAAATATTTCAAGCACTAGGTGAAGGATCATTGGCTTCAAAACCTGAATATCAAGTAACAAAGCCACAAAGCGAGAACATACATCAGTATTGACCTGGTATTTGTCCTCATATTTAATACAGTCCCTCCCCAAAAACCACTTCATGGCTATGATAGCTAGTGAATGCTTATTCTTGGTTATTCTCTTCAACTACCTATTTGATATTTCACCTAGGAATGTTGTCTAGGACTTGTTACAAACTAGCCTAATGGGATTATTCATGGTAGAAAGCTCTACACAACTACCTAAGTCTAGCTCTATGCGATTGTAACACAAGCTCTACACAACTGTCTAAGTCTAGCTCTACGTAACTGCTAATGCTAATTCTAGCTAATCGCCTAATACCAATTCATCTCAAATTGCTAAGTGTGATTTTTCTTTTGCCTAAGTTCCTATATATAGAAATATCCAAGATATGCAAGGTAATCTATGTGCCATAAGCATGATGCTAATCGAGTACCAAATGAAAAATCCCACCAGAGCTTGCTCGAATTTCCCACCCAATTGCATCTGCTAGGTACAAATTGTTGCATGCAAAATTAATAAGAGGTAATTAAGTATCATAAATTGATGACATTCCCAAGCGATCATCTATATGGTCAAATGTTGATGCTATCATTTTGTAGGAATTTCCCAAACTCCAAAGAGGAACTCATATCTTTTCAAATAATTATTGCATCTTTGGCTTAATTATTCTCTTTGGGATATTAATTGCTCATGCATGTGAAAGCCTAAACCACCTTCAAATCACTGGCTCAATTTCCAAGGAAATCACACTTTATGGAATGATTACCAAATCATCATTATGAATTCTTGTCATTTCAAAATAGCAAGAAATTCATTTGGCACAAGAAAAAGAGTTGGCGGTACATGCCAAATTTAATGCTAAAAGGCATCCATTGTTGGCTATCCCAAGAAAATAAATAGCTAAGTATTGCATGTTAGAAACTAATATTGTGAAATCTTTTGAACAAGCTACCTAGAGAAAAAGTTTTTGAGCGTAGACAGAGTCAAAGTAAATTGCAGAGAATTTTAACACAGCCAAAATTTACTGTACCCTGAAATGGCTGGAAGTTCTCGGATGGAGGCACAAGCCAAGGTAACCCAAAGCTTGTATGATGCCATGATAGCAGTGCCATCCATCCATATTTTTTATGAAACCTCTTACACGTAGCCTGGGATGCTAGAAAAACTAGAATGGGTCCACACACGGGCCCTAGACAAGCCCAAAACTTATAGGGACCAAAGCCAAATAAAAGAGGAATGGGATAATATCCATGATCCCATCCTCACAAAGAACCCTAAGACTCTTAGAGAAGGAGCTTGCAAAAGGATGAAAAAGGTTGATAGTACAAAGGAAATGGCGTATAAGTTATGGTTCAATGGTCTTCCATAATACATGGTCCCCTTTGTGCATTATTGCTCAGAGCTCATTCATGAGGCCATTGAACATTTAAACCTAGATACCAACACCTTCAAAGGCAAGGAGCTGAGAGTTAACATCAATGAAGACACTATCTGTAACATGCGATGTATCCTAGCTAGCCACTCTAAAGTGGACAAAATGGAGACATTTACTCCAGAAAGTGGGTTCACCTTGTGCAGAGGAAAAAGCAAAGCTTTGGACTTTTATAATGTAGAAACTTAGAGGCCTCAGGAATTTTTCAACAAGCCACCAGAAATTCCAGTTGGACACAACACCTTCAAGCAAGATATGCAAGATGCGCTTTATATGATGGCATTTTTTTGCAGCTTGGACAAAGACAAATGGGTGTAGGAATTTCAGTTGAGTTTGGGTTTTCATTTGCATAGGCAATAGTCCTTCTTCTGGTATGACTTTGTAGGAGTCATCTACCATGAAATGATGAGCCAAATTCAAGAGTACCACATGTAGTGCAAGTTCATGTTTCCTTCTTTACTTGATCATATGTTTTAATACCATAACCCTTACTTCATCCATAGGAAGATGCCATTATCGTTTTTTACTAATAAGGGAGCCAGAAAGCTAGTTTCTGTATGGACTCCCCTCCTTTCCACAACACATGATTATTATTCATTTTCAGAGTTTTTCTTAACTCTAATTCTGTGAGACTTCGATAAGGATGGCTATCTCTACCGACTTTCCACCGACCAGATGGAGTGGATGTAGAGCTTCACTCTTAAATGTGATTGGTTCCTCGAGAGGGATTTTACATTCATCTATATGTGTGGCTTTACTAAGGAGTCATTCTATCTCCTAGAGAGTGTCACACATAGGGTATTGGCCCTTGAGATGTTCTGGAAGATTTCTATTATTCATTATAAATTTTGTGGAGAAAGGGGCAAGAGAGGATTTTTCAAATGCTCGGTAAACTTCAAATGAGTGGTAATGGGGAAAAATTAGTTGCATAAGTTGTTGGAAGCAAAGTTGGCTCATTTGGGGTTAGTTTTGATCTATAAAAAATGGCAGTACAACCCCTTTGATGACCTAGGTAACAAATTCATCAAGGTAACCCACTTCCCCTGGCCATATTGGGAAAAGCAGTAGAGTCTGATGGAGGAGCATGATGATTTGTTGGTGGACCTAGCCTATATTCCTACCAAGGATAACAGGCCACCATGGCATAAATTCTACCTTCGGTTAGCAAAGTATAATGAGAAGTACCAAATAGGGGCCGCCCTTTGCAATGAGTTTTCAAGGAAAGAAAATTGGAGTGAGGAAATAATTAGGGATCTTTCTAGATCTATCGACAAGAAATCCAATGCTTTGATGCCCCTTATCAGAGCGTGGAGATGGATGAAATATTTGATAAATTATGGGATGATGTGCATACTAATTTCAATGCAAGCGATGATGAAGATGTCAACCTGAAGGATTCTGAAACACATATAGAAAAGTAAAAGGAGAAAGAAAGTGAAGTACATATGACCCCATTGTAGTAGAAAGAAAAGGTGATGGAGCAGCCTAGCAAAGTTTCTTCAAATGTGTAGTTCAATATATCACATTTAGGAGTCTTGCATACATGCACCTGGACTGCAAAAAGGTCAAAAACAACCTAGCAGCAACAATCAAACACCGTATAGGTGGAGGATTCACCACCCACCAAGAGGTAGTGCATGAATGCAACTGAAGAAGAGGGTTTGCAAGAGCCCTCATCAAGTCTGGGGCCCACAATGAGCACGAAGCTAGTGACAAGCCAGGGATTGCAATCATCTGCATCACATGTAAGTTTCACTCCTTCTTCACTTGCATCACATTCTTTGGTGTCCCATGTTGTCTCTGTGTCACCCATCACTTCAAGTGTTGGCCCTTCTTTTTCCACTTCTGTTGTAATGATCACAAGAGGTTTCTCCCAGTTCTCCTAGGCAAGACCATTTTTCTTGACTCCTCCACAAACCCTTTCACCTTTTTTCGATGCCCAATTTGCATCAGCTATCACTTCACTTTCTACATTTGTGACCACCATTGATACCCCTCCTGCTACTACTATATAGAGTCCAACTCAGTTCACCCAACATATGGAATCTGCCATGACTCTGCTACCGCCATAACACCTAATGGGTCCTCCCACTAGGTCATAAACTAGGTTTTGGTAGATTCCTCTATTCTCCCCACAAACAATCTCTCTTCGGGGAAAAAAGTCACCCGAAATCACTACCCTGGGTATGTGTACGATCATCATGGAAAAAACAGGCCCTTAAGTGGCAAAAAATTTAGAAAAATTAGAGTTATGCAACTTGACGTAAATTTTTGAGTAATTTATCTATATTATTTCAAAAATATGTAAGAATAAAATTAGTAGCAAATTGAATGTAGTTATTAAACTACTAGGTGTTTTTTTTTAAATATCTATTTGGTGAAAATTTAAAATTTCGATGCAGTAGTACTTAAATTTCAAGGAAAAAATAAGTAGGTGTTTTTCTTACCACCCTAACCACAATAAAATGATAATATTTTTTTTATAATATTTAAGATATAAGTAGACGACTCGTGTCCCAATGTGATGCATATATTTTTTTAAAAAAAATTCCAAGTAAATATTTAATTATGATTTTTTTATTACAACTTTTAAAAAATATAAAAAACTAGTATGTCTAACCACCTTAACTTAGTCAAAACTTCATGAAATTCTTTTTTTTTAATCCTATAGTATGTGAATCATAGAATGTGACACATGTTTTGGATTCAAAAAATGTGATATCATTTGAAAGCTATAGATGTTTTTAAATCAACCTATCAGTCAGGACTTTAGTCATAATTCAAATAGAAAATGAATAATAATTATTTATTAAATTCAAACAAGGAATAATTTATATTGGTGGAAAGCTGAGAATCTCCTTAAAAACACTTTTTTTCATCAATTTTGGGTAAAAAAAAGTCGTCAGCCACATGGGCCATCATATCACTTACATATTGCCACTTTTTGGCCCATCATGATCCTGCACATACCCCTCTCTCATTCCCTTTTTCCCTTCCTCCTAGTGCACCTTTTGTAGGTGGGCTAGTTAGGTCACCAGTACAATTAATGTGGAGGGAAATAAAATAAAGCAATTGTGGGCTATCAGGATATAAAATCAAAAGGCCAAGGATGCTAAAAGGTCGGTCTAGCCTAAGGTGTAAACTGTTTTCAATGAGGCTCAATAATTGCTGCATTTCACAACCATGTATCCAATCATCATCAAACCACATGGAGAGATGCATCTCAATGATTACAACATGTATGCCATGGGACTCAATCTGAGCATAGCCTGAGCACAAGAAAAATTTAAGCTTATGGAAGAAACACAACAGATGGTGACTACCGACTTCCTCAAGTCTGGTCGCTAGCTGAAGAAAAGGGAAGAGGAGTTGAAACTTGTAAAGGAGAGGATTGAGGTCCTACTGGCGAAGGACAAGGTGAGAGAAGCGGAATTCACATGCTTATTAGATAAATCACAGACAAAGTAGGCTAAGCTCTGGGAGGAGCTTGCAAAGTTCCAATCTGATGATTCTAACCTATTCACTGAGCTGCGTCAAAAAAATGAAGAAATGCAGGACCGGTTGGCTCGGGTGGAGCAGGAGATGCAACAAAAAGATGAGGAGTTTGATTGTCAATGTGCTCAATTGGAGCAAAGAATGCAATAGAAGGATGCATAATTTGAGGACCGAAAGTCCCAATTGGAGAATGAAGTCTAGGAGATGAAGTCTTCCCTTAAAACAAAATCAGCAACCAAAAACCAGGCTGAAGAAAAATGGCTCGCCGAATGGAAGAATTTTCTAGAGCAAATTTTAGCCACAAACAAAAAGGTTGTGGAACTAACACATGATTTCAGATCAAGAGATGTAGAGATCAGTCTTTTGAAGAGTCTTCCCCAACCCCCTGTTGCATAGTTAGATCTCCTTCTGGTGGGCCAACAATTCTATATCTCACACTAGGAAAAGGTTAAGGCCTTCTACCTGACCCTTAAGCCAACACTGCAATTTATGGTAGAGGCAACAAGTTTAGGTAGGGAAGTTCATGGAGAAATTGAGCAGTTATCGCAAATCATCACGGAGAAGGTTCCTGAAGCAAAAAAATTGTTGGATAAGCTATACATGGTCTTAGATGAGGACTTGGAAAATTTAGGAATCGGGGATTAGAAGGCCACTACCAAAACAACGAACGTGTTCATCCACTACCACATGGCCATTCTCCATGCTAGCGAGTTGATTTCCACACTAGACTGAACCATGAATAATATGTGGGCTAGGTTCTCCCAGCTAACTCAGATGGGCTTACCCTCCATGTTTCTTTTTGATGACTCCATGGCTACTACGGAGCCAATTGTGGTAAAGATAGAAGATAAGTAGCAAGACACATTAGCTTTCTAGAACTTAAGTCAACCCCCTACTGTAGTGGATATGGAAGGTACCACTCATCATATTGTGCATCTGCTCTTCCAACTCAAGTCTAGGGCTGGTATATCCTTGATGTTGCCTTACAAAGAAATGATAGATCTAAGCAGAGTGAAAGAGAATTTGTGTGACATACATCGACACCATCTGAGGAAAACTAGCTACCTCTACAAGACTCTATCTCTAACCTTTGACTCCATCACCCAATGGATAGGACTTTGGTCTGCAAGCCAAAAAAAATTTGGGTTTCTCGTTCTGCATGAAAAATGCTCTTGATAATTGCCAAAAGCTGTGAATTTTAAATTCCTTGAGCTCCCTTTGGGTGGTTTTTGTTTTTTCTAAGTACCAATCTACATCTCATCTATTTTATCAATCATCATACCCTTTTTGTAGAACTTCATCCACTATTTCTATGTGTCTGCTAGGCACTCCTCATAGGGAATCCTTCCTAGGTGATCCCACAAAGCTGGTTTACAATTTCTAGGAGATTATGATTTTTGCTAAAATCACATATTTTTAGAAAATATAATTATTTAAGCCTTAAAAGGTTCCATTTAAAGCATTCCAAATGAAGAGGGTTTGATCAAACTACCTTGTATCGAATCCCCTTTGATAGAACCCTGTTAGTTTTAAACCATACCTATAATGGAGTCTCCTTTACACCTATCAAAATGTTGATAAAAAACCACTTTTGATTTACCTTTTGGGGGATCAAATGAATTCATTTAAAATTTATTTTTTGTAAGTACATATTCCTTATTATAAGCTTCCCAAAAGTGTAATTTTAAATAAATTTAATTTTATTATTATATTTATTTTGTATTTCTTGTGAATGTAATTTTTCATCGAAATTCAAGTTTTATGTTCTACACGTGGAAAAATAGAAGATTATCATTTTTTTTTGAAAAATATGAGTGAACCAGATATTGAAGTCCTTGATCCCGAAAAAATAAATAAATTGAATTTTGATACATACAAAAAAAGTTGTGTTATACGGTTTGCCTTTGTCTGAATTATAATTGGTTTGAATTCAAAACTTGATTAAAGATAAAATATTCAATAAAAAACTATCTAACCAAGTGGAAGCACTAGATATTAGAGTTAACAATCTAAATTTGAAAGAATCATAATTTTACCCTTCATGGAAAAAAAGTTATGCGTTATACGGTGAGTGTCACTTTTTAAAATTGTTGTTTTATGAAAAAAAACTAGTTTTCGAGGGAGATGGAAAAAGAAGTGCAATCTAATTCCAAAATTTTTGGAAAAAATATATTTAGAATATATAGACAAAATTTCATGAAACTCTAGTTTGCATCATCTTCAAATTCCTCATGGTTTAGATGCTATAGGTGCCTGAAAGCAAAGATTTAGTTAAAAAATATATTTTAGTGTCCAGTTTGGACAAAAATTGTAAACCACTATTGTGGGATCACCCCATATTGACACCATCCGAGGCCAACTAGCTACCTCTATAGGCCTCTATCTCTAGCCTTTTACTCCATCACCCAATGGATAGGACTCTAGTCTGCAAGCCAAAAAAAATTTGGGTTTCTCATTCCGCAGGAAAAATGCCCCTGATAATCGCCAAAAGCTGTGAATATTAAATTCCTCGAGCTCCCTCTAGGTGGTTTTTTTTTTTGCTAAGTACCAATCCACACCTGATCTATTTGATCAATCATTAGACCCATTTTTGTAGAACTTCATCCACTATTTCCATGTGTCCCCTAGGCGCTCCTCATAGGGAATCCTGCCTAGGTGATCCCACAAAGCTGGTTTACAATTTCTAGGAGATTATGATTTTTGCTAAAATCGCATATTTTTAGAAAATATAATTATTTAAGCCTTAAAAGGTTCCATTTAAAGCATTCCAAATGAAGAGGGTTTGATCAGACTACCTTGTATCGAATCCCCTTTGATAGAACCCCATTAGTTTTAAACCATACCTATAATGGAGTCTCCTTTACACCTATCAAAATGTTGATAAAAAACCACTTTTGATTTACCTTTTGGGGGATCAAATGAATTCATTTAAAATTTATTTTTTGTAAGTACATAGTCCTTATTATAAGCTTCCCAAAAAGTGTAATTTTAAATAAATTTAATTTTATTATTATATTTATTTTGTATTTCTTGTGAATGTAAGTTTTTCACCGAAATTCAAGTTTTATGTTCTGCACATGTGGAAAAATAGAAGATTATCATTTTTTTTTGGAAAATATGAGTGAACCAGATATTGAAGTCCTTGATCCAGAAAAAATAAATAAATTGAATTTTGATACATACAAAAAAAGTTGTGTTATACGGTTTGCCTATGTTTGAATTATAATTGGTTTGAATTCAAAAC
Organism: Sequoia sempervirens; assembly: GCA_007258455.2. Lineage (NCBI taxonomy): Eukaryota > Viridiplantae > Streptophyta > Pinopsida > Cupressales > Cupressaceae > Sequoia > Sequoia sempervirens. Next base: position 19,883,619 of record VDFB02105785.1, read on the forward strand.
TTGATTAAAGAAAAAAAATTCAATAAAAAACAATCTAACCAAGTGGAAGCACTAGATATCAAAGTTAAGAATCTAAATTTGAAAGAATCACAATTTTACCCTTCATGGAAAAAAATTTATGCATTATACGGTGAGTGTTACTTTTTAAAATTGTTGTTTTATGAAAAAACTAGTTTTCAAGGGAGATGGAAAAAGAAGTGCAATCTAATTCAAAAAAAATTGGAAAAATATATTTAGAATCTGTAGACAAAATTTCATGAAACTCTAGTTTGCGTCATCTTCAAATTCCTCACGGCTTAGCCGCTATAGGTGCCTGAAAGCAAAGATTTAGTTAAAAAAATTATTTTAGTGTCCAGTTTGGCCAAAAATTGTAAACCACTATTGTGGGATCACCCCATATCAACACCATCTGAGGCCAACTAGCTACCTCTATAGGCCTCTATCTCTAACCTTTGACTCCATCACCCAATGGATAGGACTCTAGTCTGCAAGCCAAAAAAAAATTGGGTTTCTCATTCCGCAGGAAAAATGCCCTTGATAATCGCCAAAAGCTATGAATATTAAATTCCTCGAGCTCCCTCTGGGTGGTTTTTGTTTTTTCTAAGTACCAATCTGCACCTCATCTATTTGATCAATCATCAAACCCTTTTTTGTAGAACTTCATCCACTATTTCCACGTGTCCGCTAGGTGCTCCTCACAGGGAATCCTTCCTAGGTGATCCCACAAAGTTGGTTTACAATTTCTAGGAGATTATGATTTTTGCTAATATCACATATTTTTAGAAAATATAATTATTTAAGCCATAAAAGGTTCCATTTAAAGCATTCCAAATGAAGAGGATTTGATCAAACTACCTTGTATCAAATCCCCTTGTATATAACCCTGTTAGTTTTAAACCATACCTATAACGGAGTCTCCTTTACACCTATCAAAATGTTGATAAAAAACCACTTTTGATTTACCTTTTGGGGGATCAAATGAATTCATTTAAAATTTATTTTTGTAAGTACATAGTACTTATTATAAGCTTCCCAAAAAGTGTAATTTTAAATAAATTTAATTTTATTATTATATTTATTTTGCATCTCTTGTGAATGTAAGTTTTTCATCAAAATTCAAGTTTTATGTTCTGCACATGTGAAAAAATAGAAGATTATCATTATTTTTTTTGAAAAATATGAGTGCACCTGATATTGAAGTCCTTGATCTAGAAAAAATAAATAAATTGAATTTTGATACATACAAAAAAAGTTGTGTTATATGGTCCGCCTATGTCTGAATTGTAATTGGTTTGACTTCAAAACTTGATTAAGGAAAAAACATTCAATAAAACACTATGAAACCAATTGGAAGCACTAGATATCATAGCTACATATCTAAATTCAAAAAAAATGGAATTTTATCCTTCATGGAAAAAAAAATATGTGTTATATAGTGAGCATCACTCCTTAAAACTGGTGTTTACTGAAAAAACAAGTTTTCGAAGGAGATGGAAAAAGAAGTGCAATCTGATTCCAAAAATTTTTAAAAAATATATTTAAAATCTATAGAAAAAATGCCCCAAATCACTAGTTTGCATCATCTTTAAATTCCTCATGGTTTAGCCGCTATAGGTGCTCGAAAGTGAAGATTTAGTTAGAAAAAATTAGTTTAGTGTCTAGTTTGGCCAAAAATTGTAAACCAATATTGTGGGATCACCTGAGTCCTTCACTCTCCTATTGGCTCCTACCATGCTTCCACGTGTCAACACCACAGAAACTTCAAGGCTGCTTCTCTTCACTTTTTCAATTGGGTCTCATCCATGTGCCACGTAATGTCTATCCAAGTTCATTTTTTAGGAGGACCCCACAATCAATGTCGCTAGTAAAGAATTCCTCCACATGTCTTCACTGCATAATTTTTTGTCACAAAGAGGAGGAATCAACAAACAGACCCTGACCTATTGCCACATATCTCTTTCGCAGCCCGAACTTCATCAAATGGAAAGAGTGAGCGAGGAGCATACCCCACCAGATTTCCACATGTTCTAACTACCTTCGTGGGTGAATGCCACATGTTTGCACATGGGTTTGCTGGGACCATTGCCATCATATAGAGGGGATGCTTCTATTTTGAGAGCAATTGTGTTCCATGGCCCGAATCTTTTCTATTGCAATGACTAAATGAAATCATTGTTGTAGGCATAATTGCTTGTGATATGGGATCTTTTCTGTTATTGACCCACCAGGCGATGGGATTTTTATCTATATGTACTACTTCTTCCTTTCAAAAATGAGTTTAGAAGATACAAAAAAATTAGGGAAAAAAACCCAATCCTTTTTTATTTCTTTTAGATTATTGTATAAGACTCTCAAACTGTTCCATTGTTCGGCCTTTATGTTTTCTTAAGCTATTTGATAAAACATTATATTGTGCTATTATTGTCTTGTATTTTTATTTGTAGAACTTCTATGATTTAAATATAAGCTTGCTGATTTAGACCATGTCTTTTGACTTTTCTTTTGAATAAATGTGTATGAGAATTATTTTATGTCATTGAATAAATCATTCAGGTTTCCATTTTGATTTATGTTATTCTAGGACATAGTAGATTACTGAACATTCCCTTAAATTGCATCCAAAAGATAGATTTGGGTATGTGCAGGATCATGATGGGCCAAAAAGTGGCAATAGGATGGGTATGTGGCTGACGACTTTATTTTTTACCCAAAATTGATGAAACGAAAAGGGTTTTTAAAGGAGATTTTCAGCTTTCCACCAATATAAATTATGCTTTACTTTGAATTTAATAAATTATTATTATTCATTTTCTATTCAAATTATGAATAAAGTCCTGATTGATAAATTGATTGAAAAAAATCTATATCTTTCAAATGGTATCAAATTTTTTGAATCCAAAATATGCGTCACATTCTATGCTTCACATACAATATGATTAAAAAAAGAAAAAAATTAATTTCATGAAGTTTTGACTAAGTTAAGGTGGTCAGACATATGAGTTTTTTATATTTTTTAAAAGTTGTAATAAAAAATTCATAATTAATTATTCACTTGGAAACAAATTACAAAAAATATGCATCACATTAGGACATGAGTCCTCTACTTATATCTAAAATTTTATTAAAAAATATTATCTTTTTATTGTGGCTAGGGTGGTTAGACAGACACCTACTTCTTATTTTTTCCCTTAAATTTAAGTACTACTGCATTGAAATTTCAAATTTTCACCAAATAGATTTCTTTTGTTTAAACAAACCTAGTAGTTTAGAAACTACATTCAATTTTCTATAGATTATATTCTTACATATTTTTGAAATAATATAGATAACTTATTCAAATTTTTACGTCAATTTTCCTAACTTTGATTTTTCTTATTTTTTTGCCACTTAAGGGCATGTTTTTTCCATGATGATCCTACACATACCTATTTATCATGCCTTACATCTAAGTCTTCATACATCACCTTAGTTAGACACTTTTTTTATATATTTCCTTGCTTTTCCCATACTAAAACCCTAGGTATAGAAGAAGACGACTTTAAATATTCAAAGGTCACTCAGTTTAGTGCAATTGATCCCCCCATTAATTGAGTTTCCCATAAAGGTTGTTACCTTGCCAATTTTTTGCATCAACACTACCCATGTACAAATGAATAAAATTTAACATGATATTTGACCTTACATGATTTGTTAATTTGTCTGACATGAGGATATTTATGTGTGTACAACATTTTAAATATATTTTTGACCTTTTTCCAATTAGATACACAAATCCATCCATAATTCATCTATATACTATCTTTTAGGGGTTGTTTTTTCCCCTTTTTATTCAAACACAATTTATCAAAATGATTCTTCTATCCATAGATACTACAAGGATGAAGGTCCCAACACAAATATTTTTTTGTCCATACATATGACAATGAGAACATTGTATGTATTATATTGCCTGAGATAATTTTTTTTGAATTGTAACACTTGTAACATCATTTTTATTTGCACTAGAATATCCAAGGCCTTCATTCTTTGGCCTTACTATTGGCTCAATGGGCTCTATAATTTCTTGTGTATATTTTCCCAAACCTTTTCCATTGTATCCCACTCTTTTCATTATCTTAAATCCAACATTAAGAGCATCCTTTCTCATTATCCTCACAATTTGTAGATTAAAAATTATTATTGGCTTCCTTATACTTTCTATCAAAAGAGGGTTTATCTATATCACATTTATCAAAAAAATCATCCAATGAATAAAATAAATCACTTGTATCACATGACACATTGCATAGTGTAGGTTTAAAATTTAGGGTATGTGTAGGATCATCATGGAAAAAAGGGCCCTTAAGTGGCGAAAAATTCAAAAAAATCAGAGTTAGGCAACTTGACATAAAAAATTGAATAAGTTATCTATATTGTTTCAAAAATATGTAAGAATAGAATCTGTAGCAAATTGAATGTAGTTTCTAAACTACTAGGTATATTCTTTTAAAATAAATGTATTTGGTAAAAATTTGAAATTTTAGTGCAATAGTACTTAAATTTTAGGGAAAAAATAAGTAGGTTTCCATTTGACCACCCTAATGACAAAAAAATGATAATATTTTTTTATAAGATTTTAGATATAAGTAGAGGACTCATGTCCCATTGTGATGCATATTTTTTTGTAATTTTTTTTAAAGTAAATAATTAATTATGAATTTTTTATTACAACTTTTAAAAAATATAAAAACTCATATGTCTAGCCACCTTAACTTGGTCAAAATTTTATGATTTTTTTTTTAATCCTATAGTGTGTCAAGCATAGAATGTGGCGCATGTTTCGGATTCAAAAAAAATGATACCATTTAAAAGCTATAGAAATTTTTCAATCAACCTATCAATCAGACTTTAGTCATAATTCAAATAGAAAATGAAAAATAATTATTTATTAAATTCAAAGTAAAGCATAATTTATATTGGTGGAAAGTTGAGAATCTCCTTTAAAAACCCTTTTCATTTCATCAATTTTGGGTAAAAAAAAAGTCGTCAGCCACATGGGCCATCATATCACTTACATATCGCCACTTTTTGGCCCATCATGATCCTGCACATACCCTTTAGAAATTAATTTTCCTTTATGTATCCTTCAAATAATTGAATGAACAAAATATTTTCCTCTAAATTTTGATATATCTTCCTTTTGTGACCTATTTTCATTTCTATTTGGAATTCTTCATTTTTCTTTCTAATTTTCTCAAGTTTTTCTTCTAAAGTATTTTTGTTTACATATTAAGTTTTTATTTTCTTTCCTTTCTCTTTTACCTATCTTTCCCATTGGAAAATAATTTCCTTATATAGTTAAAATTTTAACCACAAAAAAGTCACTTATGTATACCTAATGGCAATTAATTTTGGTGGATTTATAATCTTCACTCTTCCATGGTTTGAAATTATCGACAACTGATTTTGTATTTCTTCAGACCTAGGTTTTAACAAATACTACAAACTTCATCAAATCCTTCAAAAATTGTAATCACCTTTCTTCTTTGATCGAATTTCAATAATAGTTACAAATAGGATTTCCTCTAAACCTAAAATCCTCTTCCAACTTGTCATTTATGATGTAGTAATGGAAAAAGTATCCTTTTCCTTGCTTTCTTGGATAATTGACACTAAATTGAACTAATGGTGTCTTGGACTAGTGTTGTAATTTCTTGTAAACATTTATAGTATTTTAAGACCTTTATTTAGCAAAAAACATGCCTTAATTTGTCCTTTGCAACTATGTTGTGAACTGTTGTAACACACTTTCACACTTTTCTAGGACTTGTTTACTTAATTAAGCTTTATGGGCCTCTTTCTAAATAAATAAGCATAATGTGTACCTATTTTAAGTGTTGTAAAGTGTTTTAAAGAACATTCACTTTTATATTGGTGGTCCTAATTCATTGTGGTTAAGTGGAGTTATTAACCCCCCTTTTAGGCCTTAATTTTGACACCTCCTAAGGATCTCTCTCGATAATCATAAATTAAATATCAAATTATTTTATTGAGAAAAAATTGGTCTTGGTAAGTTGAGCTAGGCCCCATTCACCCTTGATGGTGAATGGGTCCTCTCTTAATAGGACCCCCTTTTTTCAGTTGATCTGGAATGGGCTTTCGGCCTTCTTTCAACTCCCTGAAGCTCAATCCTAGAAACTTAGTTAGGACCCATTCACCTTTGGTGCTAAATGGGTCCTCCCTTATTGAGACCTTAATTTTTGAATTTCATTCTATCCAAAATTCAATTATATTTCTTTCTAGATCTACTGTCTACCTTAGTTCTTTGAATTTTAGGGTTAATCTCCTAATTTAGTATAAATAAGGGGCTTATTTACATTGTTTCTCTTAACAAGAGCTAACACAATCAAGAAAGCATTCAAGCATTCAAGAGATTAAGCATTAGAGCATTTAAAGAGAATTCATAAGGCATTTCAAGGTAGATTACAAGAGTTTATTGCAACACTTCAAAGATCATATCATCATGTCAAGGTTCTAATTGCATCATTTCATGCTCATGTTTCATTATCTTATTTTATCATTTGGTTTAATTACCTACAAGGGGTTTGACTGAGGCAAACCCCCATTGACTAAAAAATCAACAAGCTTTTTTTCATTTAGTGTGTGATTGTAGATTTATAGGTTGAAGAGCAAGATTATCAAAGTTGTCAAAGTTGCAAAGTTGCAAAAGTTGTCATTCAAGGTGCAAGATCATGAAAAGAGCCCTACAGAATTGAATAATTCCTTCTAGAACTTGATAATAGGGATTTCAAGAGTGCAAAAATCAAGGAACAGATCTTGAAATCAATTTTCTAAAACCCTAAAAGGACCCATTCGCCCCTGAATGTGAATGAGTCCTCCATAGCTCAAAAACAACTTTCTAGATAGGTACACAACTTTTAATACTCTAAAAACATTCCTTATAGTTGCCATGATAGTTTGGGTTGATTTTTGGTTGTTATTAGCATCTTATTTTCCATAATTTTAAGTGTTGAAGGCCTTGAAAAATAAGTGGTATATCATTTTGTCAACTCATTGTGGTTGAGCCTATTTTTCCCCATAACATTTATTGGTGAACCTGACTCATTCAACATTGCACTTTTCTAAATTTTAGAGTATTTCATTGCATTTAAAGTTAAAATCTTGCATTTGTTGCATTAAATTTGCATTTAATTAAGGTTTCTTCTCTTTCAGTTAAATGTTGCATATCATATAAGGTTTAGATTTGTATTTTTTTGCACTTCTTAAATCTGAAAAATACAAAAATAAAGAAATCATTTTACATCTCATTTAGCTTTCATTCAATTACATTTGAAAACTAAAACAAAATTGCATTTCAAACTAGGTCTTACATTTCACCTTTCTATTGCATTTTTTGCATTGAATTTCTAGAAAATTTGAAGTTGCATTTCACTATCGACAACTTGGAACTAAAAGATATATCTGAAAGCTTTCAAAACATTACAAAAAATTAACAAGACCTTACTAGGACCCATTTTCCCTTACTGGTGAATAAGTTCCTAATTAGGTCTGACCTAAAGCTTCTGGCAACAGAAAACACATTAAAATTTAGTTTGAAATCCACATAAAGGTCCCAGAAAGACCTAACTAGGACCCATTCACCTGTATTGGTGAATGAGTCCCTATTAGCTACAGTTCTACAATTTTAGGACATTAAAATATTAGTTTTTAGCCTTTTTTTGGTGTATTCGTCTTGCGGTTTCAAATTCCTAATCTACTGTTTCATCAAATTCATTACATTTAGCTTAAATTGCTTCATTTTAGTGCATTGTAAAAATTCAAAATTGCATCAAAACATTTCATTTTTGACTTATTTCATTCTTTAATCAGTAAAATTTCATTGCTTAGAATCTAAAAATTGCATTTCATTCTAGAATATTGAATTTCCATTCTAGGGTTTGCACATTGGGTTTGTAAAACTTGCATGAGCTTAAGAACTTGGTGTCCTATTCACAATACTATTATAAGATGCAGTTTGAGGCTCATGTCATCCGTAAATCTCTCAGTTGTCATGGATCTTGGGTGCTCTAACTCTCTTTCTAATAGTGTTGAGAATCAACCCTTTGTAGCTCATAGTTTTCATACTTCATTTGCTATGGTTTCACCTCCTATAATCAATGTGTGCAATGTCATTGAGAAGCTAGCTGAACAACTAGAAAAATTACAAGCCTATATCCTTAGTGAATTATTTGACATTAGTCTTGTTCCTATCATACAAAATCTATGGAAAGTGCTCAAAACAAGAAGCAAAATACAAATCATCTATAGCCTTAGTTACTTCCTTTAGGAATACTTGAACAAACAAGAAAATAGAAACCTACATGCCACAACCAATCCTCCTACTAAAACTAAGAACAATATTAGCATGTATCATGATCATATGCAATTACCTCCCACAGAGAAAGTAGTAGAATTTATTGAAGCTAAACCTCATAAGGGCTTGACTAAAAAACCTCTTGACATTGCTTTCTCACAAAATGGCATACCTAAATGGGCACCTGATGGTCCTCTTTACATAGTTGGCCAAGTCAACAATAAGCCCACTAATGGGATATCGATTGATCTCGTCTATGGAGAGAATGTGATCATAGAATAATTCTTATATGTGCATGAGTTATATCAAGATACATATGGGTATGTGTAGGATCATGATGGGCCAAAAAGTGGCAATATAATGGGTATGTGGCTAACAACTTTTCTTTTACCCAAAATTGATGAATTGAAAAGGGTTTTTAAAGGAGATTCTCAACTTTCCACTAATATAAATTATGCTATACTTTGAATTTAATAAACAATTATTAATCATTTTCTATTTGAATTACGACTAAAGTCCTGATTGATAGGCTGATTGAAAAACATCTATAGCTTTCAAGCAATATCACATTTTTTGAATCCAAAACATGTGTCACATTCCATGCTTCGCATACTATAGGATTAAAAAAAATGAATTTCATGAAGTTTTGACCAAGTTAAGGTGGTCAGACACACAATTTTTTATTTTTTAAAAAAATATAATAAAAAATTCATAATTAATTATTTAATTAGAAAAAAATTTACAAAAAACTATACATCACATTTTGACATGAGTCCTCTACTTATATCTAAAATATTATAAAAAAATATTATCATTTTATTGTGGTTAGGGTGGTCAGACAGACACCTACCTCTTTTTTTTTTCCTAAAATTTAAGTACTACTACATTGAAATTTCAAATTTTCACCAAATAGATTTTTTTTTTAAAAATAAACTTAGTAGCTTAGAAAATACATTCAATTTTCTACATATTCTATTCTTACATATTTTTTAAATAATATAGATAACTTACTCAAATTTTTATGTAAAGTTTCCTAACTCTGATTTTTCTAAATTTTTTGCCACTTAAGGGCCTGTGTTTTCCATGATGATCCTGCACATACCCATATGACAATCTGAAAGCATGGATCAAGACATATAATGGATTTTCTTGCCCTACGATAGGCTCAATAGATCTCCCTTTAAAAGTGTGACCAAAAAAATTAATAGTCTCATTCTCCATCATTCCATAATTAAACCAATTTTGTGTGAAGTTAGGCCATCCATGGCTTCGCTCCATGAATTATGTCCCTTTGATTCTACATAAATTTCTAAAGTTTTCGTTTGGAAATGACATTTCACTATGCATTGAATAGCGAATTCCATCCTGCCTCAACAAAAGGGAATTTTTACTAGATTACTTTTGGCCCGAGCCTATGGTACCTATCAAGCCTCGTGAAGATTTATTTTTCTTATCATAGTAAAAATTCAAGGAAAAGAAAATAGCAGAACTATCCCTTTGAAATATTCCTCAACTTATGACTAAACCAACCATTCTAAATGAGACAATGATTGAACCAAAAACACTTATGACCATACAAGAACAATATAAAGAAAAACCTCATGTAATTTCCCACAAGAGACCATGAGATAGTACAAGCAATCATGTTGTCCCTCCTAGAGTCAAACAAGTTTACAATGTCAAAGAGAAAGTGGTTGAACAACCTCCTATCATTTCTTCTATTCCTCCTAAGGAAGAGAAGGAACCTATGATTAACAAAACTGATCTTACACAAAAGAAAATTAACAATAAACTGAAAAGAAATCAAAGTGCTAGAGAGCGTAGATGTAGAAGTCATGCTATTGCTCAAAAATTGAAAACTGAAGAAATTAACAATAACATAAAAAATCAAAATCCGAACCTACTTGAAGCAATGCATGACGACTCTCAACCCTTGCCACAACATAAACAAGAAAATTTTATGGAAATTGTTATTTGATCTCCTGCTGTGATTAACCTAGATGATGACATTGACATTACAAAGATCGATGAACATGTGCATGATGAGTTGAATACATTGTTTTATTCTTCCATGAGCATAAATGAAAAATCTCCTAAAAAGTGTGTTGAGCTTGATGTGTGACCTAGTTCAACAATTGATGTCGTCCCTTTCGCTATTTGTCTTCTTTCCATTTATACTGATCAAGATTGGGAGACAAATGACCTAATTTAGGTTGAATTTCTTGTGCCTTACTTTTCTTTTTCCTTTTCCTTTTTCTTTGTCTTTGACTGCATGTGTGTAATGTGATCCCCCATGATGTTTTGTTTGGTGTTCCTCTCTCCTTTTGTGCATTACTGTATATGTACCTTCATTCTTCTCTATTTCATAATCATCTTTCATTTGTCTTGTATTTTCCTTATCGAGAAATGGTACCTAAAATGTACTCATGTTCGGGCCTCTTCATTGTTTAACTGACAATTGAATATCACCAGGAAAAATTTACTAGTCTAATCGAAATCCTTTTGATGGGAAATGGTTTTTTACTTAAGTTGTTGGGTTCCAAGTTTTTCTAACTTAAGTTGTGGGGTTTTAGAGTTTCATAACCTCTTGACTTGGTGAATTTGAGGTTCTCCTTTTTGTCGGCATGTTGTGATTTTTCAAAACTTTGAAACCTCTAACAGGAGGTTTTGAGGTTCAAGTTTTTAGTGACCAAGTGATTGGAAAAGTATTGGGGTGATTTGTTATTGACGGGACTCAAAGTAATTCCTCCTCGATACTCTGATAAGACTATTTGGTGTTATGTTCCATTAGTGGGAGTTGCTTGTTTTGGTGAGACTTTGTCTTGAGTCTCCTCGATGGATTTATGGAGCATATAAAGGAATCCTATTGGAGGGAATTCATGATATCGAAGGGACCCTGGGTTAAGTCCCTTCAATAGGCTGATAAGCCGATAGATGTGGGGACTACGACAATGTGATGATATAAATTGATTAATGATTGCAATAAGTCTGATCCAATGGTGCCCACTAACCCCACGCCCCTTATAGTAGGTCCCAACAGACTTCTACGAGGTGTGTAGGATTGGTCAACGGTGATGATTTGAGGCCATGTTGGTAGTTGAATATTTAAGTCTTTTCTAGGAGACTTTTTGTGAATATTATAGTTTCCTATCTAGATTATCTAGAATTACACAAGTGGTGTATACATGTCTTGGTGGACCTTGACCATGACAAGCAGTGTAGGAAGGAGAAGTCGAATTGACAATTGGAAAGTGATGGTTGGTTATTAACTATTGATGGATTGAATGGAGATTACTTGGAAAGTTATGTGGATTTCAAAATAAGTTTGACATGGATGTAGTACTTACATGTTTGTGATGGTTTGTGTATAGTTGGTTTGGTTGGTTTCTTGGTCGGTGTCGAATGGGAATGAATGGCATAAGTCATTGAACATTCTACAATATGATGAGAGGGAGAGGGAAATAGAATATTGGTTATGCTGCCAGATTCTCTTTGGATGGAACAAGATTTAAACTCTATAAAGGCTTAGAGCTTGAATTGTATTGTAACTATATTCTATTGTTGAATAATATAATGGCAATCTAGGCTTTTGGACTGTGGGATTTTTTACCCGAAAGGGCTTTCCCCACATAAATCTATGTGCTCATGTTTTTTGTTCCATCTTTCATGTTTAATGGTTTTGATTGATTGAATCTATTTAATGGTGTTGTTTGGAACTGGTTTAATGAGCATTAAATTTTCTGTAAGGGTCAGTGTGGGAAATAAACTATGTTTGATTCCACTTTGTGGCATATTAGTTCATGTCTTTGAGGAAATTTGATGAAATAAAAGCTACTGAAGACACTACTAATCTTATATGTTTCTTTTTGAGATGATTTAAATTTCCCAACAAGTGGTATGAGAGCCATATTTTAGAATTTGTTTGTTCCTGGTGTTTCTTGTTCTAGGTATTCCTTTTGTGAAGATTTCTTAGTATGGTAAGCTTGAGTGAATATGAAGGAATTGATTGATGGATTGATTCTTTGGTTAGTAGAAACTCTTATTCTTTTGTTTGAGTTCTAAGAGACAACATGTAGTATGGAAGATGGAGAAACTTGAGTTAGTTATATTGAAATGATGTGACCTAAAGCTTGTGACTTGGCAACAGTATAATCGTGATGCATGGGGTGGAATATTTTGCTTCATGGTTGTGTTGTAGCAAAGCTTCCATATTGGGTGTGTATTTGAGAGGCTCCCTGATGATATGGAGAAGCTTGGGTTGTTGTTTAGTCATGGAGTAATGTGCTTATGTTGGATGTTTTTCCTGGTATTGGAAGGCACAATTTTATGATACCCCGATTACATGAAGGCTATGGAGTTGATCATTGGATGATTTGAAAGCTTTTGTAATAGCTTGTCTCTCTCGAATGCCTGTGCATGTTGGTGGTTTTGGAGTTGGCTTGATATGGGCTTGGGGTTCCTAAATTATTGTTTCCTTTCAAGGATGTTTTGTACTTGCATCGCTCAGATTCATGTTCTTTGGATTTAAGGGGTTTTGTAGATTCCCATTTAAAGAATCTATGGTTATGCATATTCATGCTATTCCATTGTTCTCATTTAACTATTATGGTTTTTTATGTTTTAGACTTTTGAGCCATCCAGATGTGAAGTGGATATGGGTGTGCATGGGTTTTCTTGAACATATTGGTTTTGTAGGTTTTACATGGTCAAGAAAACTTGTGATTTTGTGGAACTATTTTTAAACTATTTACTAGACCCTAGCTTTTGGGGCAATGTTCGATGAGATAGTTGTAGTTCAATATGCATGCTTCATGCATGGTGTGAGAAGGTGTGATTCTTTCTCTGCATGGGAGTGTTGGTAAGTGACATGTCACTTAGCATTTTTGTGGTGGTGTTTAGTGGATTCATAGACTATGGTGCTCATTGTGGATTTTATTGGTGAATTGGATCTGAGAAGGATCTAATGCTTGATTCATGTTATCTACAAGGTAAATTCTCTTTGAGATCTCTATTTTTTAGTTTCTAATGCGATGATGGGTTTGCATGTTATAGTGTTTTGGATCTATGAGTTATGAAGTTGTATGGATTGATCACCCATTTAGTTTCAGTGGGATAATATGGATGTGGACTATCTATATCCATGGGGTTGATTCAGTGTTGACATAGATTTGTCACCTATCCTTGTCTCTGGTCACTTGTGCATTGGTGTGGTTGCTTTGAGATGAGAGGTTAGATGATAAGAGAGTATCTAGATAGTTAGTGTTCAGGACCTATAGCATGTGTATCACGATGTCATGGATAGCTTGGGAACAATGGTTTGTGTAAGCCTTTCACAGTGATGGTTATTTCTACTTGGTTTTGGAGATCTTGGTGTTGCTTGGTATTGTTGTTGGATATGTAAATGAGTGGACCTAGAGGATTTTCAATATAGCAGATGTTTGGTTGTGTGCTTGGAAAGCTCAATATCATGGTTGTGTAATGTCACAGAATTACACCTAAGGAAAATTTGACATTTTTGCACTTTTTCCTAGCATTTGGGTATGTGCAGGATCATGATGGGCCAAAAAGTGGCAATATGATGGGTATGTGTAGGGTATGTGGTTGATGACTTTTTTTTACCCAAAATTGATGAAACAAAAAGGGTTTTTAAAGGAGATTCTCAACTTTCCACCAATATAAATTATGCTTTACTTTGAATTTAATAAATAATTATTATTCATTTTCTATTTGAATTATGACTAAAGTCCTCATTGATAGGTTGATTGAAAAACATCTATAGCTTTCAAACAGTGTCACATTTTTTGAATCCAAAACATGTGTTACATTCTCTGCTTCACATACTATAGGATTTTAAAAAAAATGAATTTCATGAATTTTTGACCAAGTTAAGGTGGTCAGACATACACGTTCTTATATTTTTTAAAATTTGTAATAAAAAAATCATAATTAATTATTTACTTGGAAAAAAATTACAAAATGATATGCATCACATTGGGACATGAGTCCTCTACTTATATCTAAAATCTTATAAAAAAATATTATCATTTTATTGTGGTTAGAGTGTTCAGATAGACACCCACTTCTTATTTTTTCCTTGAAATTTAAGTACTACTACATTGAAATTTCAAATTTTCACCAAATAAATTTAAAAAAAAAAAAACCTATTAGTTTAGAAACTACATTCAATTTTCTACATATTTTATTCTTACATATTTTTGAAATAATATAGATAACTTATTCAAATTTTTACATCAAGTTTCCTAACTCTGATTTTTCTGAATTTTTCACCACTTAAGGGGGCCTATTTTTTCCATGATGATCCTGCACATACCTATTTATGACACCTTAGAGCATTAACAACAAAAATCCCATGATTCATAATTTCACAATTCTAACCACATGTGGACTAGTGGTGGAGCAACAAAAGCCTAACGACACATTTCCCAAAAATATTTTCCTTGGACACCTACACGGTGCACATACATCTATGTGGCACACTAGCATCTTGGTAATTTTTTTAGTTTAAAATGAGGAATCTAGAATCTTAACTCTCTTGACACGTATCCTAATAGTTATATTTTGCATATAATAGCTCTTTACAGCCCTTGCATGTAATAAAACCCTTGATTTTCTCTCATTTTTGGGTTTAATTCATTCAATCAATCTATCTCTTTACAGTTTTCACTCTTAAGTTCTCTTTATTCTTGATATCAACACTCTCATAAGAAAATCCACACTGGACTGGGGTCCTTCTAGCAGCTACCACTCTCAAGCAAGCCCTCAACAGTGCATTTGTGTGCTCTAAACAGGGTGTAGGCCCATGGGTAACACTCTCTCACTCTTACTCATTTCTATCTACTTGCTCATCTACTCCTAAAGCGAGTTTTGATTTCACCACACGCTTTGTCTATTTCATTTACACTCCTATCCAACTTGGCTATCCCTAGACGTGGGAACACCAAAACAAGGGTCTGATTGAGGAAGACCCCTATAAAGCCCCAACCTTTTCCCCTTGCTTTTCTATGTGTAGGCCACAAAAGCTGAGCTTGGAGTGAAGAACCAAATGCCCAACTAAAGGTAACTTCTCTCCAAGTTCTCCTTGTGCTTTACTCTAAGTTTCTACTTTATGTTTGGGTATGTGCAGGATCATGATGGGCCAAAAAGTAGCGATATGATGGGCATGTGTAGGGTATGTGGCTGACGACTTTTTTTTACCCAAAATTGATGAAACGAAAAGGGTTTTAAAAGGAGATTCTCATCTTTCCACCAATATAAATTATGCTTTACTTTGAATTTAATAAATAATTATTATTCATTTTCTATTTGAATTATGACTAAAGTACTAATTGATAAGCTAATTAAAAAACATCTATAGATTTCAAATGGTATCACATTTCTCGAATCTGAAACATGTGTCACATTGTATTCTTTGCATACTATAGGATTAAAAATAATAATTGAATGTCATGAAGTTTTGACCAAGTTAAGGTGGTTAGACATACGAGTTTTTATATTTTTTAAAAGTTGTAATAAAAAATTCATAATTAATTATTTACTTGGAAAAAAATTACAAAAAAATATGCATCACATTAGGACATGAGTCCTCTAACTATATATAAAATCTTATAAGAAAATATTATCATTTTATTATGGTTAGGGTGGTTAGACAGACACCTACTTCTTAATTTTTCCTTGAAATTTAAATACTACTGCATCAAAATTTCAAATTTTCACCAAATAGATTTTTTTTTTAAACAAACCTAGTAGTTTAGAAACTACATTCCATTTTCTACATATTCTATTCTTACATATTTTTTAAATAATATAGATAACCTATTCAAAATTTTACATCAATTTTCCTAACTTTTAAAAAAAAAAAAATTCACCACTTAAGGGCTTGTTTTTCCATGATGATCCTGCACATACCCGTTTACTTATTCTGTTGTGAAGACCTTAGATCTAAGTTGAGAGGTGAAACTTTATTCTTCCTTCCTATGTGTCTAAAGGTTTTTATTTGCTAAGATGTTAGCATACTACTTGGATGATAGTGCACTGCGCTGGCATCCCGAATCCATGCTGCCATCTTTTGGTCGAAAGCTCCTTTGTCAAAGGAAAAAACCTAGAAGTTTCAGTCCCTTAAGATCTAAAGTAGTCTTCTCTGAAATATAACTTGTGTACATTTTCTTTACCACTCTTCATTCTTTTTATATTGAGGTGGATAAGGGGAATTTGTTCCACGGTGATCTCTTGTGAACAAAGAGACTCATGTGCAGTAAATCCCTCTTGTCTCAAATTTTGGTGAACCCGACGTGAAGAATGTCAAATCTATTTCTATAATTTTTCCATGTTTATGATAACACCTTCTTTAAGGAATATTTCAATAAGATGAATGATGCTCTAGATAACTTCTTAGAAGCACCCTCCTCTATCTGCAAACCTTACGAGTAAATTTCCTCTCTGTAGGTTGAGGAGTTGGTAAATGTAGTGGTGGTCTCGGAAGCTCCTCCAAGCCCTAATAAAGCCCTCATTTAGTTAACCCTAGCTAACCCTTCTTCCTGGGAGGATCATTCTATCTATGGGATTTCATATCAAAATGATTCACCAAACTTATACTAGAGGTTTGTAAAAGCTACAAACTCCACTTATTATAATGCTATTGCAAACACCTATAATACAAGAAGAAACAAACAAAACTTGGATCAACAACCTCTTGTTCCTATGTCGTAACCCACTCAAGTTTCTACTTCTTTATCACCTTCTGAACTAAGTCTTCCTTCAAAACCCAAACCTTTGATCAAAACACTAGGTGATTATGATCTTGTCAAGAAACTCCTTGTTACCCCAACTAAGATATCACTTCGGTATTTGCTTTAGACCACTCTAGTTTATCAGGAGATTCTTTAGGAAGCCTTGCAAAAGATCCTCTTGCCTACCTCCACTAGTTTTATATATGTTAATGCATTGTTGACTCATATTTGAGCGGATTCGCTAAATATCACATTCAACCCGCAAGAAATCCCACCTCCAGATGTGCAAAAGCTAGTGGACCCCTTGAAGATTATAATTAATGTTAATAATATTGACATTAGGCGTACTCTCATTGACACTAGTTTAGCTCTCAACATCTACAATATTGACCTACTACCTAAGATTAAAGTTGATTCATCATCTCTAGTAGCTTTTTCCTTATACATTCATGGGTTTGATAATGTTGGCCATCAAGCTCTAGGCACGATAATACTACCTTTGTAGCTGGGCCCTATTACCTTACCTACTTTGGTTTATGTGATTCCCAACCCTTTACCTTACAATCATCTTCTAGGGAGACCCTAGATTCATGCTATGGGTGCCATAACTTCTACTTTACATCATTCCTTAAAGTTCATCACAAATAATTAGGTGGTCACAATTAAAGCTAATCTAGAAGTTTTTCACATTTGTGAGCTAGTGGCTATTGGCCGAGCTTCAATCATTTCCACTATTAAGAATTGTATTCCATCCTTAATTGTTGATGTTATGGCGTGTTCCTCAACAATACCCTCTATGGAGGTTGTCCCCAAAGTGAATGTCATTAAAGACTAATCACCTAAAGTAGAAAGTCCTAAGTCATCCCTGTCTTCTCCTTCTTCTTCTGAGTCAAATGCTTTCTTTGGTGATGATTGGGGCTCTCTAGAATTCTCTAAATTCTTCATTACATAATACAAAGCGAGTCCTACTCGTATAGTGTTTCTGAATGCCTCCAATGTGAAGATGGAAAATACTCCCATTAAAGAAGGGAAATGTGATCCTAACCAGGAGACCAGTCCTTCCTCTACCAAGGAGAGTATTCCCACTCTCGAGAAGGAGGTTAATGTTTGTAAACCAAGTGAAGAAGGTGAAAGCTCTCTCATGGATTCATTCGATGTTCATTGGTGGAATGAAACCCTTTACGTATATCCACCACCTTGTTATGATTTTGGATATGAACTTGCTTCTCAATATGGCTATGGGTAGAAATGGATAGGGAATATTGAGCAAGGAATTTAAATCCCTATCTAGTTTAAGCCACAAAAGTGCTATCTAGGTTTGGGATGCTCTATTGAAAAATCTAAGCAAAAACCTTGGTGGAGTGTCAATATGATTTCAACTGAACCATTGAGTTTGGTCCATCTTGAATTGATAGAGGATAGGGGGAAGGCCGAGAAAATCCCTTTAGATGTCTTCTCTTTAGATGAAGTGCTTGAGTACTAATTCCTAGGTGCCTACTCCCCTTTTCCTCCCTTTCATCACAAGAGATGATTCCCATATCGCTTGCATAAACAAGCGTACTTTAGAGAATCTATCTTGAGTATTGACAAGGAGGACCCTCTATCCAATGTTGGTAATGATGTACCAATATCACATCCTGAAGATTGTAGTTCTCTCCTTAAAGGAGATGCTACTAAAATCTCTATGGATCCTAAGTCTTCTAAAAGAGTAATTAAGATTGGAAAGTGTCTTTCTTCAGAAGAAGCATATGAACATTCTAATCTCTTACATTCTCATCCTGATATATTTGCTTGGATGTATGAGGATATTCCTATTATTGATGAGTCTATAGTGGTTCACAATATCATCCTATGTCCCAATGCCAAGTTGGTTAAGCAAAAAATATGAAAGATTAATCCTAGGGTGGCATTGATGGTTAAGACTGAGATAGAGAAGCTATTAAAAGTAGGCTTTATTTGTCTAATCAACTACTCCCCTTAGATCTCGAACATAGTTGTCATTAGTAAACCTGATGGTCGTATTTGTATATGCACTGACTTTCATGATCTGAATAAGGCTTCTCTTTAGGATGATTTTTTGTTGCCTATTATAGATACAATTGTGGATTTAACTGCTAGCCATGCATTGTTATCTTTTATGGATGGTTTCTCGAGTTACAATTAGATTTGTATTAATCTAGAAGATTAGTACAAGACATTTTTCACTACTCGTTGGGGTACCTTTTTTTTTGTATTCATGTCCTTTGGGTTAAAGAATGAAGGAGCAACTTACCAACGGGCAATGACCCTAATATTTCATGATTTTATTCATAAGATTTCAGAGGATTATGTTGATGGCATCTTGGTCAAATCTATAACTTGTCAAAATCATGTAAAGAACCTTCATATTATTTTTGAGAGGCTTCAGCTTTATAGGATAAGACTCAATCCCCTTAAGTGTGTCTTCGGCATGGATGTCAGAAATTTTTTGGGATTCATTGTTTCTCACTATGGAATCAAAGTTGACACAAATGAGATTGATTCTATTGTTAATGTTCCTCCACCTAGGAATAATACTGAATTGCAAAGTTTACAATGGAAAATTTAGGTGATTTGTACATTCATATCTCAATTGACCAATTGTACTCTTCCCTTTACTTGTCTATTAAATAAAGATGTTTGCTTCATATGGGATGAAGAGTGCCAGAAGGATTTTGAGTCAATCAAAGCCTATTTGGTCAATCCTCCTATATTAATGTCGGTTATGCAGGATAAACCCTTTTTTATTTACCTCAGAATGTCACCATATGCTTTGGCAGGCTTACTAGCCTAGTATGATGATGTCGAGAAAGAGAGAGTGGTCTACTACATCAACTGTGTTCTAGTCGACAAAGAAACTCGTTACTCCTCCATGGAAAAGAAATGCCTTGCTCTTGTCTTTTCTACACAGAAGCTAAGGCACTACCTTATCCATGTTGAAACACATGTCATTGTAAAAGAATATCTTCTAAAGCATTCATTCTTTAGTACCAACCTTGGTGGGAGGTTAGTGAAATGGGTAATGTTACTCTCTAAGTTTGACATAAAATTCACTACTCAAAAGTCAATAAATGGTCAAGTGGTTGCCGATAAATTAGCAGATGTTCCCACATCTCGCTCCTTCCCAAGGTTAGATTTTTTTCCTAATGAGAACATTCTTGCGATTAACTATGACCTTGAATGGAAAATATACTTTGATGGTTCGAGATGTTAAGCTAGTTACAAGGCAGGTGTGGTTTAGATGTCACCTAAAGGTAAACTGGTCCCTCTCTCCTTTCGATAGGACTTTCCTTGTACTAGAAATATCATTGAGTACAAAGCTCTCATTTCTAGCTTGCATGTCGTGGTTTCAATAAAGATAAAACATCTCCACATACTTGGTGATTATGAGCTCATTATGAACCAGATCATAGGATCCTATCAAGCCAAGAAAAGTAAGTTGTCTCAGTATCATGACCTTTCTTTGTCTTTCCTCAAAAATTTCTCCTCTTTCATGATAGACAACATCGCTAGAAGGGAGAATAGACATGTGGATTCCATGGAAAGTGCTTCCTCCCTGATACCCTTGGATGAAGATACAAAAGAATACCACTTCATGGTTTAGGTCTTGTGGACCCCAATGGTTTCTGATTAATCTAAATCTGATGTGTTTGTGTGTTCTCACTTGGACTTAGGAGAATGGTTCTCTAATATTTATAATTACTTGAAGAATGGAAACTTTCCTAATGATGCGATAAAGAATGATCGCACTTACATACTAAAGCTTTTAGCTACTTGTGTTATTTTATCTAATGTTCTTTATCAAAAATATTATAATAGCTTGCTTCTTCGATGTATCACTAAAGCAAAAATACCCCTCACCCTTAAAGAATCCCATTCAAGCTCTAGGGGTGGACACTTTGGTGGTAAATCCCTGGTAAGGAAATTGATACATATGGGGTACTTTTGGAAAATGATGGGAGAATATTCCTTTGATTTTGTTAAATATTGCACTTAATGCTAACAACATAGTCATCTTATTCATGTTCCCACACAAGAGTTATAGAATCAGACCTCTCCTTGGCCATTTGCAAAATGGGTGTTGGATATTATTAGAAAAATATCACCTCCTTCTAAAGGGAATGCCTTTATCAATACAGCTACGTACTATTTCATGAAGTGGGTTGAAGCCATTCCACTTTGATCCATGAACATTAAAGCTATCTATATTTTTCTTCTAGACAACATTATTTCTCATTTTGGATTGCCTACTACACTTGTCTATGGCAATGGTATGCCATTCAAGAACAAGGAAGTAAAGCAATTCTTAGAGAAATTTCACATTCAACATATATTTTATACACCTTACTATCCACAATCCAATGGTCAAGCAAAAGCATCTAACAAGCCTCTTGAGCTTATTCTTTGTTAAATAGTTAATAAGCATGGTAAGGATTGGCACATTCAACTAACGCATGCTTTGTGGGCCTATCACACAATCATCGATACGGTGATGGGAACAATGCTTTACAACCCTTGTATTGTGCCGAGGCTATCATGCCTTTAGAGTTGGAGATTTTGTCTCTATGGGTTTCCCTTAAAGGGTTAATTGATGATGAAACTTATTGAGCTAATCATTTACATCAGCTAGAGATGATCGATGAGTGCCACTTATAGGCCCTCAACCATCTTAAAGCTTATCAACAATCGTTATCAAGACAACATAATAAAAGTGTTCTTTTTAGGACTTTTAAGTTGGGAGACCTAGTTCTCTATTAGAATAAGAGAAATGTAAATGTTCCACCTAATCAGAGAGGGAAATTTAGTCCTAACTGATTAGGCCCCTACATTTTCATCTTTTTATATGGTTCGGGTGCCTATGGATTATCATCAATGGATGGAAAGCCTCTAAAAGAGCCCATTAATGTGATGCATCTCCATTGATACTATGTGTAGTGTCCAATGTGTCATGTGTGTGGTGTTCTCTCTCTTAGGGGTAGCAACACTACATATGTTGACATTAATCATTAATACATTATGATTTTTTTTGTTATGATATCACCATGTGTGTGTATGTGTGTAATATACATACATGTGTCTTGCTATGCTAAGTATACATGCATCACATTACATCTTGTATGACAATTAGATCATCATTGTATTTAATTAACATGCATCCATATGTGTTCATTAAATCATTTTAGCATCTAATGTAAGCATACATCCATATAAGCATATAATATCCATTGCATCAACATACATGAAGATAAAGAAACATACACATCCAAATACACAATGCCATGATGTTGAAACCAATATATATATATATATATGTATATATGTATGTATGTATGTATCAAATGTCATATACATGTATCGAGCCACTACTATAAAAAATGAGTGGCTACTGAATATATGTATATGCAAATAATCTACAAAAAATATATATCTCTTGCTACAAAACTGATGTATAAAATCTCTAGTCTTTGTGGCTATAGCATGTTGCTCCCAGAGCCCTCTGGCTTTGGCTACTACTATTGTGATCTAGGGAGAGGTTGCATAATGGTCATGGATCTACAGTGATGAGAATGTGATGTAGATAGAGCTACTCACATCCCCCTAATTTCTCCCTGTAGGGAACATATCATCATATGTGCCCATGTCAGCTCCTACCACAACTATTTAACATCTATTGGGATCATGACTATCGATTGCCTATCAAGGTTATTAAGGCAGCTCTAAAGGGTATCATGTAGCTACTTAGTGACATAGACCCTCATCACAGACATTTCTTGCTCATCAAGCACCATTTGTAGCTCCCTTGATAGTTGGTCATGCTTCCCCCAAAGAGTGGTCACCTCTATAGTTAGCTACACTATCTCCACTCCCCACTCCTTGTAAGCTATCCTAAGATACACTACCAACTCAAAAATGTTGGCATGTCACCCTATGGAACCTAGTTAGTAAGCCTTGAGAACCATCCTCTAAATAGCTACATCAAGGGCCACCTCTAATATGTATTGAATCATCAAACTAGTACATCCATATCCATCATTTGCAACCACAAAAATATAAAGAGTGAAATCGGTATCACATAGTATATTTGTCTAATCATAAACATATAAAATTGAAAGAACTAAAATATAGATAACATGATTAGTATACCTGGGTCCCCAAGCTACCATGTGGGGTCAAGGTGAGGAGTTACACTAGGACGTGCACCGCCAGAATTGGTATCCACTCCTGGTGTCACCAAGGCCACCGCTGCTATAACAGTAGGTGTTGGTGGCACCAATGAGATGGGAGTAGCTGGTGTAGGGTCTGACCTCCTCTGCTGCCTCCTCCTACTGTGGTCTCTCCTCCTCAGCTTGATTTCATCCTCTCTACCTATCTTATGGTGTTGGCAGTGGCACATCCCCTGTGGGCCTAGATCTCCTCTAGGGGCACCCTCACTGAACATAGGATGAGGACGGTGCCTATCCCACCACCTTCTAAAATTTGTAGCAATTCCAACATTATCTACCAACACTATGGGTGGCAAGTCTTGGTCAGGCTCATCATCATCTAAAGAGACAAGATTGGTGATGGTAGGGTGGGGATGATCCTCGAGTCTCACTGCACTCCTATAAGCTTTTGTGTACATGGGAATGTCTAGAGGAATGGTCTATACACAACCATGTTGTTGCATGACCTGACTCTAGTAGTATGGTACAATAATGTGGTTGTGGAAACCTATAAGAAAATGGTCCCGCTGCAGGTTCTTGAGATATATGCCATTGTTTATCCATCTAAAAAAATTACAGTCTCCATCTGACCCGGTCTAAAGCAAGTGTATCAAATTTTAAGTGCCAAAATTATAAATATCCATGCTTCCACTGCCCTGTGATATCATACCAGTGGGCCATGGGGACATTATATGGCCATTGCTAGGGAAATCTGATTGGAATCATACACATGATGTGGACAAAATCCCAAACCTATAGAAGTGTGCATGTTGTGATGTCGCGATACTTGTAATGGACATACCACCCTAGCTCCTAGTATAGGCGCTCTAGTATACTAGGCCCCTAGGGAAAAACTATCTTGTGCTCCACCATCTCCTAAATAGTATGGACGAGGCAACCATGTAGGTTAGAGCCTCGCCCATTTATCATGATCTAAAATTCCATGATCACGACCATCACTCGACGTAGCAGGGATGCAGTGGTCTGCACCTAGTCATACCAATGTGTGTAGATATGACTTGTGTCATTGATGCCATTAGTCCATGCTAAGTAGTATAGAACTCCCTCTGACTACTCCTCTATTGATCGGGTGTCGTCGATAGCCACCCATCATCTGTGGATGGTTAGTCTGAGGATTTGATATACATCCCCCATTTTGATCACCATCTCCTTAGTGGGTAACTAAAAAGATGATGTGGTGTCATCCCACCACTCCATCAGGGTTGTAAGCATCCTCTCATGGTAGCACATCTCTGGCATGGTGAATGCATTCCATAGACTGACCTACTCTAGATGTGTGACCTTATCATTAGTGAGGTGGTCCCTTTTCTCATGAGATAGTCAGTAAGCTCGCCAACAGGGATACTCTCAAATCTTAGGAAAAACCTACAAAAAGTGGAAAAAAAATCTAAGTCAAAACATGGAATTTTAATTTGAAAACAAAAACTTCACTAAGACTTGTGTGCATTACATAGATGTATGCACACCACACATATGTCCTTGTCTACCATTGATGCCTTGAGGACACTAGTGCATCATGGGGATGATAGTGCAAAGATGGAACTTTCACGTGAAACCTAGACAAAAGTGCATCTTTTAGATGGTAGCACCAAAAAAAGATGCCTATGCAGCTAGACATGGAAAGAATTGCTAAAAATGAGCTAAAATTCACCAAAAATGAGGTTTCAAGACCTACTTGGTCCACCTTGTGACCCTCGACAATGTTATTCCTTAGCAGCTCTAATCTTAATGCCTCATACTCCCTCCTACTCAACATTTTCCTAACTTTTCTCTCACAAAATCGAACAATTTGCTTGTAGTGAATAGTGAAAATGACCCTTCTAGGAGCCCACCTAGGTATATATAGGCCCCCCGAGGCCAATTTTTCCTAAAGTTTGTGGCTCCCTACTTTCTCCTAAATTTACCCCACTTAGCTGGGGGTAAACTCAAGAGGGGTCATATAGTTAGTTCTTGATCATATTTTTCTTCTGAACCAATGAATTTTTCTTAATCATTCTTCTCGTCATTGTAGCTTCTTCCCATTTTCAAAGCTGACCTAAAATTTGAGTTTTGCAGGTTAAACTTTTGTGTGATTTTGCACAACCGCTTTGATACTTTTTGTCAAGCTTGGTTGCTAGGAGCACCTTTAGTACCAGTTAGCTCCACTTTCATGGCCTCTAAGGCTCTTTTTCTTGGCATGCAAATCTGTAAAATTCAAATTTGGGATAAAATTCTTCTTCTCTACTTTAGTGTGGCTGATTTTTCCCAAAATCAAGCCCACTAAAGTGGGGGAAAAATGTAATGTTGCAGAATTGCACATAGGGGCAATTCCACATTTTTGCACTTTTTCCTAGCATTTATGACACCTTAGAGCATTAGTGACAAAAATACCATGAGTTAAAATTTCACAATTCTAACCCCATGTGGACTAGTTGTGGAGTAGTAGGAGCCTAACAACATGTTCATGAAAATGTAGGCCTTGGACACCTTCACAGTGGGCAGCCATCTATGCGGTGTGCTAGGGTCCTAGCAGTTTTTTGAGTTTAAAATGAGGAATATAGAAGCTTGACTCTCTCCACACATGTCCTAGCATCAAATTTTGGACGTAATGGCTCTTTCCACCCTTGCACACAATAAAACCCATGATTTTCTCTCATTTTTGGGTTCAAGTCATTCAATCAAGCTCTCTCTTTACTGTTTTCACTCTTGAGTTCTCTTCATTCCTGATAGCAGCAATCTCACAAGCGAATCCATTCCAGATTGAGGTCCTTCCAGCAACTACAACTCTCAAACAAGCACTCAATGGTGCATTCATGTGCTTTGGAGAGGGTCTAGGCCCATGGGTAACACTCTCTCTCTCTCTTACTCTTTTCTATCTACTTGCTCACTTACTACTTAGTAGTGTGGGTTCTACTTTAGAAGCGGGGTTTCCTTTCACCACATGCTTTGTGTATTTTATTTACACTCTTGTCCAAATTGGTTATCTATGGAGGTAGGAACACCAAAATGGGGGTTTGACTAAGGCAGACTCCTATATAGCCTCAACCTTTTCCCTTCACTCTTTTGTGTAATGGTTGCAAGTGGAGCTTGGATTGAAGACCCAAATTCCTAGCTAAAGGTAAGTTCTTTCCAAGCTCTCCTTGTGCTTTACTCTAAGTTTCTACTTTCTATTTACTTATTCTACTCTAAAGACCTTAGATCCGAGTTGAGAGGTGAAACTTTATCCTACCCACCTAAGCACCTAAGCTTTCTAGTGCCTAGGATGCCAAAACACTACTTGAACGATGGCATGCCACACTAGCATCCTAAATCTATGTTGTCTTCTTTTGGCTGAAAGCTCCTTTATCATAGGCAGAAACCCAAAAGTTGTGTTCCCTCGAGATCTGAAGTAGTCTTCTCTAAAATATAACTTGTGTACATTTTCTTTACCATTTCTTCATTTTGTTTATGTTGAGGTTGATAAGGGAAGTTCATTCCCAAGTGATCTCTTGAAAACAAAGAGACTCATGTGCAGTGAATCCCTCTTATCTCATAGGTTTAGTTGGAGCTTTAGCAGTGACTACATGTTCATCACTATGTTGTGAATGAACTTATTTAGTGTTGTAGATGTTACTAGGAGGAGATCTTAAATCCTATTGCTACAAAAGGGCTCTTTTGCATTTGCATGGATGTTATTTGGAGATGGCTGATCTTCATGAAATTGAAGATGTGAAACAACTTGGAGCCATGTGGGACTCTTGTGAGTTTTTTGGTCAAGGTGTTGGTGATGATTGATAGCTGATGTTGGTTTAAAAGCTTGTTTGTTTTATGTCACATGTGGTATACTCTTGATTGTGCATTAGAGTTTTGGAATAATGTTTCCTACTTGAGACCATGTTATGTTCACCTAGAGAATGGGATCAACTAAAGGGGATGGTAATATAATGATGTCATGATAAGTTCCTTGTTCAAATGATTGGATATTTTGATAGTGGTCTGGTAATTCTTTGTGTTTTGGGTGCATTGGTCATATTCTTGAGAACTTCATGATAGTATAGTGATTTATTTGGATTTTAGCATGAGATTATTGGTTAGAGGTGCCCATGGATACATGGAGAATAAGGTGAGGCTATAATTCTCTTGAGATGAGAAAAGTGTGTTGTGATGGTTACTCTTGGTGAGATTTCAGCAAAAAGTCAGAGGAACCTATGCCTTGGTTGGACATGAGTTGAACAGAGACCAATGAGGAGATTTCTCTTAAAGAATTCATGAGGACTTGGTTACATTGGAGGAGAATTCTCATTCCTCACTCTTGGTCTACTCGGCAGATTATCATTTGAAAGGTATTTCGCATTATTGCTTTCAAATGTGTTATGTTTGTTCTTTGATTCTCATGGAATGAGTTGGTTCGTGATGATTGGTTTTGGATACTCATTTGACGATTGGTTTAGTATGTGTCTATATGGTGTATATTTCATAGATATGGATCTTGAGATCTGTAGTTAGTTTTGAAGGATTCAATTAAAGGATGTTTAGCATGGTTATCTCCTTGTGCTTTTGTTGTGTTTTAAGATATCATTTATTGATGATGATTGTTAGGAGATGGCTTTATGGGATGATTTCTTGAGATGGGAAATGGAGTATTATTATCTTCTTAGAAATTCTTACATCCATATAATTACATGAAATATATGTTGAATTTAATCTTCGAGATTGAATGGTTGGGCATTGTTATGTTGTTTTCTTTGGGGTGCTCTAAAGGAGATCATACTTATCACAATTGGCATTTAGAGGTGTATGTAGGAGTATTTTCTATAGTTACATGATGTGTAGTTTACTCTCTTTGGTCTTGGTTAACTCCTTGGATGTTTGGTTTCACATTACATTGGTATAAGGTTGTCCTTTACCTCTTATCCTTTGTTGGGTGTGTAAAGAACTTGGGAGAGCTATGATGACTTGTGGTGAGAATTGTTCTTAGAGGTTGTTAGTTTACAGGTTGTGCATATCATTGTGGATGATTTCTTGGTACTACACATTTTTTTTTACACTTCTATATTATGTTATTGGTAGACTTGGTATACCTTGATATTTTTAGATTTATTACCCATGCAGTGGGAGTTCCTAGATGTTTTTTTTCTTCTTCAACTAGTTGGCACATGAAGCTTACTTTTGCAGTTGATGGGTTGGTTATGAAGTGACATGAGTTTTTTTATGTTGATACCTTAGAGGTATGTGTGATTGGATGCATTATCACTTGTTGTGGGTGCTATTTTTAGTTGGGTGGGTTAATTAGTTGGATGGGAGCAGTTAGTGTTTTGGTTGTTGTTCTAATTGGTGTTCTATCTTTTTTTCTGGATGATGGATTCATGGTTGTGTTCTATTCTAGAGCTTTGAAGTTGATATTACTTTTGTATAGCTTGTGAGCACAGTGGAGTGGTGACAGTGTGTTGAAACCCTTGTTGTTTGTTAGTTATAATGTTGGTCTCTCGGATTAGATTGGTGAATTTATGCCATGGATTCTTTCTTTTCTTTGGAGGATGGCTAGAACTATAGCCTAAGATGGTGGACATTATAGATGTTTTAGGTGTCCTAAGTGATACTGAGGATTCATGTTTTGATTGGTAGGAAGTGCATTCTTCAGCAAGTGGGATAATGTTGAGAAATGGTGCCACAAACATACTAGTGTTCGGGCCTTTGCATTGTCTAATAGATAGTTGAATATCACTAGGAAAAAGTTACTAATCTGATCGAAATCCTTTTGGTGGGAAATGGTTTGTTGCTTAAGTCATTGGGTTCCAATTTTTTCTAACTTAATTCGTGGGGTTTTAGAGTTTCATAACCTCTCGATTTAGTGAATTTGAGGTTCTCTTTGTTGTTGGTGTGTCATGAGTTTTCAAAAAAATTTAACCTCAGACAAGAGGTTCTAAGATTTGGGTTTTTAGAAATTGAACAATTGGAGTGGTATCAGGATGACTTGTTATCGATGGGACTCAACATAATGTCTCCTCGATACTCCAATAAGACTTTTTTTGCATTATGTTCCATTAGTGGAAGTTGATTGTTTTGGTGGGACTCTATCTTGAGTCTCCTTGATCGCTCAATAGAGCAAATAAAGGAATCCTATTGGAGGTACTTCATGATATCAAATGGACCCTGGGTTAAGTCCCTTCGACAAGTTGATAAGCTAATGGATTTGGGAACCACGAAAATGTGATGATATAACTTGATTAACAATTGCAATAAGTTTGATCCAATGATGCCCACTAACCCTTTGCCCCTTGGGTGGGTCTTGACACACTTCTATAAGGTGTGTAGGATTAGTCAACAGTGATGATGTGACATCATGTTGGTAGTTGAATATTGAAGTCTATTCTGAGAGACTTGTTATGAATATTGTAGTTTCCCATCTAGATTCTATGAAATTACACAAGCAGTGTAGTGTGTCTTGGTGGAACCTGGCCAAAACAAGCGGTTTATGACGGATATGTTGAATTGACATTTGGAAAGTGATGGTTGGTTGTTGACTGTTGACGGATTGAATGGAAATTACTTGGAAAGTTATGTGGATTTCGAAATGAGTTTGATGCGATTGTAGTAGTTACATGTTTGTAATTGTTTGTGTACAATTTGTTTGAATGGTTTCTTGGTCGTCTTGGAATGAGAACGAATGGTATAAATCATTGAAAATTCTACAATGTGATGAGTGGGAGAGGGAAATAGAATAGGGGTTATGCTATCAGATTCTCTCTGGATGGAACAAGATGTAAACTTTGTAAAGGCTTAGAGCTTCAATTGTATTTTTAACTGTATTTTGTTGCTAAATAATACAATGGCGATTTGGGCTTTTGGAGTGTGGGATTTTTTACCTGAAAGGGTTTTCCCCACATAAATCTATGTGTTCATGTTTTTTGTTCCATCTTTGATGTTTAATGGTTTTGCTTGATTGATTCCATTTAATGGTGTTGTTTGGAACTAGTTTAATTAGCATTAACTTTTCTCTAAGGGTCAATGTGGGAAATGAACTATGTTTGATTCCACTTTGTGTCATAGTAGTTTGTGTCTTTGAGGCAATCTGATGAAATAAAAGCTACTGAAGGCACTACTGTTCTTGGATTTTTCTTTTAGAGATGATTTAAATTTCCCAACATTCCTTTTGGGGATGATGCAAGGCATTGAGACATTCATTGTATCTTCCATGTTGACCCAAAAGATTTTCCTTTTATTCTCTTTTTCATTTTTCTTGTGTTTTCATTTTGGGGATGACGTAAGGTGTCGAAAAATTCATGTTTCTTCCATGTTTCAACTTGAAAGGTTTTATTTATTTTTTCTTTCTTTATGTCATTCTTTTAGTTCTATGAGTATTTGGGGAATGGTGACAGTTCCATGCTCTATGAAAACATTGTAGCACAAACATACTAACCCCAAATCCATAGATCCCTTATGTGTTTGTGGGGTAAACCCTTCCTATTTCATGATGTATCTCGCTTCAAAAACATATGAATTGGCATAGGGTTTTTTGAGGAAAGCCTTCATGTATTAGGATCAAAATCATTTGGCTACTTTAAACAAATTGCTCACAGTGATGGTGTAGCAACCACTTTAAAGTGGGGGCATATAATGATGACATCTTTTGGAAAATTTCATGGTGTGATTTTTATTTTTTCTTGTGATGTGTCCCCTTCTCGGTGGTGTCATTAGGTTTGATTTCATCCAACAGTGTATGATCCGCTATCATGGAATGATGCAAACAAGGCATCCCATGGGTGATTTGACACCTTGATTTGTCCTCTCTTATAGACATTAGAAATTATGCTCCCTAAGATGAATACCATTACACGAATAAAGAAAATCCCCATTTAAGAAAAAAAATTATATGACATTCAAAAAAAATTTACAAAGAGCATTTTCATCATGGTGCCTTATCAAAGTTGTCAAGAGGATGACTTTGGTATGGTATGAGAGGCTAATTCAACTCTCTCATTTGCCACCTCATTGGGATAACTCACCTAGTGGATAGACTAAGGTTACACTTCCCTGGAGTGAGCATACATATTTTGAGAAAAAATCACACCACAGATGACCTAAAGTTTCATGGCCCCAAAGTGAGCAGCATTTGTTATGGACAAACAACCATTGCCTCACATCAGGTTGAATCAGTTGTGCTTGATCCTTTGTTTTTGTTTATTTTTCTTGTCCTCTGATAGGGTATGATCATGTATCTTTTTTATTGTTACATACTTAATTTTCTTGGATGTCTACTTTAGTGTGGGTTTGGCATGGGGTCATCCTCTCACTAAAGTGGGGGAAAATGTAGTAATGGAAAAAGTATCCTTTTCCTTTCTTACTTGGATAACGAACATTAAAATTGAACTAATGGTGTCTTGCACTAGTGTTTTAATGTCTTGTAAACATTCACACTATTTTAATACCTTTATTTAGCAAAATCATGCCTTAATTTTTCTTTTGCAAGGGTGTTGTGAAGTGTTGTAACAAACTTTCACACTTTTATAGGACTTATTTACTTAATTAAGCCTCATGGGCCTCTTTCTAAATAAAATAAGAATAATGTGTACCTTTTTTAAGTGTTGTAAAGTTATTTAAAGAACTTTCACATTTATCTAGGTGGTCCTAATTCATTATGGTTAAATGGAGCTATTAACCCCCATTTTAGCCCTTAATTTTGACACCTCCCAAGGATCTCTCCCGAAAATCATAAATTAAATATCAAATATTTAATTGGGAAAATTTTGGTCTTGGTAAGATGATCTAGGAACCATTTTCCCTTGATGGCGAATGGGTCCTCTCTTAATAGGACCCCCTTTTTTAGTTCATCTGGAATGGGTTTTTGGCCTTCTTTCAACTCCCCAAAGCTTGGTCCTGGAAACTTAGCTAGGACCCATGTGCCTTTGTTGGAGAATGGGTCCTCCATCAAGGAGACCTTAAATTTTTAATCTCATTCTAGTGGGAATTTAATTGTCTTTCCTTGTAGATCTAGTGTTGGCCTTAATTCTTTGAATTTTAGGGTTAATCTTCTTATTTAGTATAAATAAGGGGCTAATTTACACTGTTTCTCCTAACAAGAGCTAACACAATCAAGCAAGCATTCAAGAATTCAAGAGATCAAGCATTAGATAATTTCAAGAGCATTCATAAGGCATTTCAAGGTAGATTACAAGATTTTATTGCAACACTTCAAAGATCATATCAGCATGTCAAGGTTCTAATTGCATCATTTCATGTTCATGTTCCATTATCTTATTTCATCATTTGGTTTAATTACCTACAAGGGGTTTGACAAAGGAAAAATCCCATTCACTAAAAATTCAACAAGTATTTTGTACTTGAGTGTGTGATTACAGATTTAGATGTTGAAGAGAAAGATTATCAAAGTTGTCAAAGTCGCAAAGTTGAAAAAGTTGTCATTCAACGTGCAAGAACATAGAAAGAGCCCTATAAAACTGAATACTACCTTCCAAAACTTGATAACAGGAATTTCAAGACTATAGACATCAAGGAACGAGATCCTAAAATCAGTTTTCTAAAACCCTAAAAGGATCCATTCACCCCTGAAGGTGAATGAGTCCTCTATAGCTCAAAAATGACTTGATAAATAGGCACAACACTTTTTATACTTTAAAAACATTCGTCATAGTTGCTATAATAGTTAGGATTGATTTCTAGTTATTATTAGCATCTCATTTTCCATAATTTTAAGTGTTTAGGGCCTTGAAAAATATAAGTGGTCTATCACTTTATCAACTTGTTGATCATCAAAGCTTGTGCTTCTCCAATAGTCTTATGGGAAATTCAGCAAGTGGGGGACAAATTGCATGTCACTGAATACCTCTGGGATTTTTTATAGAAACTCAGCTCTTCTTTTGGGGTTTTGAGATAAGGGAGAAGGGAAATGTAAATATAAAACATAAAATCTGATGCACCAAAGCTTTTACAACATTTCAAACCCAAGTTATTCCTATGATTTATATAAAAGACACAGAATGCCACAATCCCTCATTGTTGGAAAGAGAATGAACAACAAAGGCTAACTTCAAGCATAATGTAGACTTTCAGATCTTTCCACAAGTAGTGTTTATTGAGGTCCAATCAAACATAAAAATTCCTTAGAGTAAAAGAATAATATTTCATAAATTATAGGAACTCTATCTCCTAATACAACATAGCATAAAAAATAATAACTTTAAGGAAAACAAAAAATTCCAATGACGTAGTCCAATTCTCCTAAGCTACTATTCAATCATGCAAGCATAAAGCATAGAAATATGCTATTTAAACTACTAGAATATAGCTTGCAAGACACAATGTTTCATTCAAAATGACAATATAAAGAAAGAAAGCTTGAAAAAGGCCATCTATGCATAGTCTCAATAAATTTTCCTCAATAGTTTGTGCTTTAATTAAAACTGAACTTGGAAACAAAAGTTGAATGCCAATCCGACAATAGTTTAAACCTTAATAGATATAATATGCCAGAATAAAGTAGTTCTATAACTTGCTTCTGAAAATAGTTCTTAAAACTTTTAAGAAAACTAAAAGGAAACACTTCTTTTGACAAAGAAAAAGTTTGTCTTGAAAAAATCCTCTATTTTTTTTGTGTTGTTGACCTCCTTATATAGCCGCTAAAGAAAGAAATGCTAACTAAGCTCAGAAGTAATTACTGCTAGATGTTGATACTTGATAGCTTGAAATTTGATTTTTAAACCCTCAGTTAGTTCGCAAAAGATCTTTGCATTAACTCTTTAGCTACTACATTAATGTCTTTTAGATATTTTAAAGAGAGAAGCCCATACTCGATCAAATCTTAAAAACAATAGTTTAGCAAAAGAATCTTACTGACTAATCACAACATCTTGAATCATTGACTCGAAGCTTCTATCCCAAGAAACAAGCAAAGAGAAGCTAGTAAACTCCGTCAATCTTTAAAAGATATTACTTTAAAAGACATAGTCTTCCTTTGATAGAGAGATGACACATCACATGGTCAAAAACTTATGCTTTCCAAAGAATGTTTTTACAGCAAATTTTTTCCATCTCGACATGTTTCTTGGGCCCTCTTCCAAAAAGAAAAAAATAATAAGGAAAAGTCATGCAGCCACCTCGTGGCACATTTCATGTCTTATTTACTGGCCTTACATTATCCCAAAAAAATTTGCAACTTTAAAAAGGAAGCTAAAAACTGCAAGGCTAGGGAAATAATAAGAAAAACCACTTCACAATTCTGGCGAATCACAAGGGCCTTCACTCGTGAAGGTACAAACCCAACTCTTTGGAAATTCCTAAAGTTTGAGGAAGGAGGAAATGTTGTGACTGCCATTCTTCTTCAATTGGTAAAGACATACTACAAATGAACCTATAGGCCTTATCAAGCTAGAAACCTTCTTTGAAAGACATGACCCCCCATCTTGCAGTAACCACTCCAAGGTAATGATAAAGGAGAGAAAGGAAAAAAATATTGTGCTCAACCTCATCAACTATACACACTGTGCTTGAACTTGGGAGTTTTGTAGCATTCCAGTCCTTCTATTTGATAGCCTCTATAATCTACTCCACTGTCTGCACATTTCCATCTAGGGAGAAAAAGGGAGGTAACTCGTAGTTTATCAAAACATTAAAGTGATTTTTTATCTCCTCAACTCTCCTCGCCAAAATCACCTGACAATATTTACATTTTTTAGCAACCTTCTAGGAGTTGATGATTTCACTGGCCTTGATATAGGTAGTTCTTCGGTCAACAATTCTGACATCTTTTAAAACCTCATCGGAAGCCACACAAAGTCTAGAAATGAAACTTTGTGATTCCACCACCCAAGAGTCACATGCCTGCAGAACATGATCGGATATTAAGCCAATTTTATCATTTATTTCCTAGACATCCTTCAAGAATTAAAAAATAGGCCTAAGAACAAGAACTACGGTTGCAATTCACTCCCAATGTGAAGATACCAGTATTTTTAGTAGTGGGAGAGACTTAGTCTCTCAAGCAACAACTAGCTCTTGATTGAGTAGAGTCTCCCTATTCTTTACACTTTCCTCTATTCGAACCTTTTCCTTGAGAGGGCCCACCAACTCAGAACTTATCCTTCATACTTCTAAATCATGAGTTTGCAATGCAGAAAAGAACTCTTGTTTTTCCTACTTCAATTTTTCTATGTCTTCCTATGTTTTCCTAACAACATCAAAAAAATAAGATAGAACATTGCCTTGCTCATTCTATAAATTTTCTTGAGTACTTTTGTACCCTGCTTTGGTTTGATGTTGGATGGTGAGATCAAATTTTAACCTTTCAATTTTGGCATGTAGATGAACTTGTTGGCTTTACGCTTCTTCAAGCAATCTTGAGTCTTCCCATTGTTTACTCTGAATCTGCATTATGCAGGCCAACTCAACATCCTTAGCCTTGAGCTTTATTTGTAATCTTCCTACTGTTTCCCAAACATTTACCAACTCTATCTCACACTTTTTTAACTTTCTACCCAAATTTTCATAGTTTGAATATACCACTTGCTAGGTGGTCTTAGCTAAGACCACCTTGTCATGTGGATGCATTTTAGTTAGATCTAGGCCTGTTTTCTAGATGTCATAATCCTCCAGTTGCATCTGCCCTTCAGGCTTAGCCACAAGTAGTGCCATAGTGTTGATCAAAAGAGAATTCCACTCCTCATTATAACAATTCGATCTTCTTAGCAGCTAGCAATTCAATATTTTTCATAAGTCACCTCTATTTATCATTTCGTCAGGCCATCTTTGTTGCATTGAAATGATCCTAGAGAGTTTGAGGAACATCAACATTCTATGTTGCAATAGGGGAACTAGGAGGGAAACCAAAAAAGGTAACAAAGAGGGAAACTTCAGATGTATTAGTATGGGGAGAGGTGAAAGGGAGAATTATCATGGAAAAGGGTGGGACACCCAATTGAGACTAAGTACGGGATTTTCTAGTGGAGGTAAACAAAGACATTGGCAGGTGGAAAGGTGGAAAGGTGTTTTATTGGAAGTTATTAGACTGGGAGTGGGAGTTAATATGAATGCTTCAACTCTTTTAAGAGGGGCCCTTGATAGGGAAAATAAAGAGTCAGCAGCAGCCAAGACGGATGCTACTTGTTCAATGTGTGGGGTAATCTCAGGAATTTCATTTCAAATAGGGAAAGATGCATTCAGGATTACTAAGTCTAGATCTAAGGACAGAGAATTCATTTCTAAGGGAGGAAGAGAGGGGGTAATCAAAGATGTGGAAATAGGAAGAGAAGGAGGAGTAAAACTTACCTGAACCATAGTGGTCAACATATCCTGGAGAGTAGACTCCACTTCTTCTTCACCTCGGCTCAGCGTATCAGATATGCCTAGACCTTCAACTTTCCTTCTTTTTTCCTGACTAGAACTAACATGCTCTATTCTCCTAACCATAGATCCCTCTAAAATTTGGCCCTTAGCAACCGTAGTGGATGACACTCTCATGGACCATTGGGGTTTCTTTCCTTTACTCTAGATGTTGGAGGTGGATAGAGCCCATGAAGCCTTTTTCCTTGAATCTCTCTGAGTATCAAATTCTCAAGGTCAGTGGTTCTAGTGCAAAATTTGTTCCGCATCAATTTCATGGTTGGTTTCTAGATTATTTTTGTAAGAGCCGACCTCTTTATCATAAAAGTACTTGAATTCCTCATCCTGCGGTAATTTTCTGACAAGAAGGTTGGGACAACACAACTCCTATTGGAACCTCCAGAAATCTTCCTTCTTTCTTTCTGGCCATCCCTTCTTCTTTACTTGTGTATTAATAGACTTATTTATTGGAAGGTTCCTATCATATTAGACCTTTGACGTGTAGAAACTCAACCATTCTAGTCACTTGAAAGGAATATGATTGAAGTTGATCTATACCTGCAGACCTTCTTGAGTCATATTCTTCCTTCTTTCAAATTATTCCCACTCCTCATGCTTCACGCT
The DNA here is from genome assembly GCA_007258455.2 of Sequoia sempervirens. Lineage (NCBI taxonomy): Eukaryota > Viridiplantae > Streptophyta > Pinopsida > Cupressales > Cupressaceae > Sequoia > Sequoia sempervirens. Next base: position 19,920,878 of record VDFB02105785.1, read on the forward strand.
ATAAATTCCCCATGGATTATAGTCCCACTTATCACAATTGATGACCAGGCCCAAATCCGTTAATAGATTCTTGAGTTCCTCTTAACAAAATCACTTAGTAAGCTATACCTGACTACTAACAATATTGAGAGGGAGGGGTATGTGCAGGATCATCATGGAAAGAATAGGCCCTTAAGTGGTAAAAAAATTAGAAAAATAAAAGTTAGGCAACTTGACGTAAAAATTGAATAAGTTATCTATATTATTTCAAATATATGTAAGAATAGAATTTGTAGAAAATTGAATGTAGTTTCTAAACTACTAGTTTTGTTTAAAAAATAAATATATTTGGTGAAATTTTGAAATTTCAATGGAGTGGTACTTAAATTTCAGGGAAAAAATAAGAAGTAGGTGTTTGTCTGACCACCCTAACCACAATAAAATGATAATATTTTCTTATAATATTTTAGATATAAGTAGAGGACTCATGCCCCGATGTGATTCATATTTTTTGTAGTTTTTTTCCAAGTTAATAATTAATTATAGATTTTTTATTACAACTTTTTAAAAAATATTAAAACCCGTATGTATGACCACCTTAACTTGGACAAAACTTCATGAAATTCATTTTTTTCTTTTTTGAATCCTATAGTATGAGAAGCATAGAATGTGACACATGCCTTGGATTCAAAAAATGTGACACTGTTTGAAAGCTATAGATATTTTTCAATCAGCCTATCAATCAAGACTTCAGTCATAATTTGAATAGAAAATGAATAATAATTACTTATTAAATTCAAAGTAAAGCATAATTTATATTGGTGGAAAGATGAGAATCTCCTTTAAAAACCCTTTTCATTTCATCAATTTTGGGTAAAAAAATAGTCGTCAACCACATACCCATCATATATGCCACTTTTTGGCCCATCATGATCCTGCACATACCCAGAGTAGATAAAAATTTATCTTGTTTCTTCCCATGTTGTAGATCTTTTCAACAATGGTCAACTGGTAGCATGCTTCCAACACAAAAAATCTATCTGTTACAAACCTGGGGAGTCAAAAAGACTCATTGAGAAAACCATGTAATCTAATAAATGTGAAATCCGCACCAAAGAAGTAATCCACTGGGTTTGACGAGATCCTCATCCATTGTAGAACCTCAGGAGAGAAATGCCTCATAGGGTGGGGTAACAATTCTTGGAGTATGAGCCTCAAAAAGTAATCCGTGAACCTATAATAATCCCTTGTTCTACAAAGCAGATGGGTCCATATAGAAACCGACTGAATACAGTTCCTTTCATCCAACCAAGATACTGGCACATTTTTCACAAAATATTCAAAAAATTTATGTAAAACTAAATGAGCTAAGAAGGAAGGGTACCTGAATTTAGAATTAGTCCCATAATTTTTTAGTTGGTCCAACATGTTTCCAGCTATCTCCTCAGAAAAATCATAGTGCCTCTAGAATTTTTTTCTTTAGCTCGAAAGCCAAGCCGAATAGGAAAGGAAGAACTTGGGAATAATTTTCAAGACCAAATACCCAAGCCAACATCGAGAATACTGCCTAAGTTTCCCTCTTGAATATATCATATGATAGAGGGAAAGGAACATGACCTCTATCCGGTCATTCCCTTGTTTCTCCTTCAGAAAAAGTTTTTTCTTCTAGCCTTCTCTTCCTTGAAAAGATCCATCTTTTTCCTTATTGAATAATGATTCCCATGCCATAGGGATACACAACATATCCTGTATGGATTAGGTAGAAATGGTAATCCTAATCCTATCACTTTGGATAACCCCTATTACCTCATTGAATTTCCTAGCACATGCATCGATTAATTCAGAACATGGATGTACAATGGGCAACATGAACTGCAGCAGACCATAATCCCATAGTCGAAGCACAAAACCCTTGGATGTCCCATACTTTATTTTCTCTAAAACACACCTTCTCTGAGGCTTTTAGGGTTGACCAACAACCTAGGATCAAAAACATTGTCAGTGATATTTTGTACTGCTTCTATTTTCACAATCTTATCAATTGACACCTTCTTGTAGCACTCGAAAGGTCATTCCTCCATAGTTGGGGCATTGGAAAAAGGATTCCATCCAAAAAAATTGACATAACTAGGCCATTGGCTTGAAGCCATAGCCTGTCTTATAGAAGTTGAGGGTTTCACCATGACTATATCAAAAGTTGTAGAGAACCTCTTAGGGATAACGACCAGTGACCCTTTTCCATCAAAATAAAAACATACTTTTGGGCATAATCAATTGTTTTGCTAGTACATGCACTCAAGGTTGAGCTATTTCTATTGGGTTATTAAATGATTCCATTGGGATGATACATGTGGATTAAAGATCCATATCCCTTGGGAATGCCAAAAATGTTATGAGGATGAAATTAGTACATTCCTTTCGCTGCCTCTTAATTAAAAAGAAACATTGCCTTGAGAAGCATTCTTTCCATCATACCAAGCATGTCAAAGTGGTGCAGATTATCCTTGAAAAATTTAACCATTAATCTTCTAGAGATTTTTCTTTTAAACGCATTAACCCCATATTTTCTCATTAATGAGATAGTTGGCATTGATGATGGTGAGGAACACATGTCAACAATTGGCTCGCGAGAGAATTTACTCCCAACGATCAAATTTATTTCTTAAGAAATTCTATGGGATCCTCTGTATTATTTATCTATCTAGGTCTGTTCTACCTCAAATTTTCCTTTTGTCGTCTGGCCAAAAATAGATATTCCATTGGTTGAGTTTGTCAGTTGGCCTTTTCTATATATATATTCAAGCCACCTTTCGCACCATTCATTTGATGATAAATCTCTCTTAATTAGTTGGCATTCCACCTACTCTCTTTTGATTTTTCTATAATTCATCATCTTATCAGAATGTCTGCTAGCTTTGGGACCCCTATTCGACTCCTTTCATGGAGGTCGCAATATAGTTTTGTGGGGAAAACTACCTGTGATCGAATCAAATGGTTGGTCAAGAAATGTAACCCACTTATCATGAATACATTCAAATGGGTGGTGGGTACTGACTTCATTACTAATGAGAACTATCTTCAAAGAAATTGCAATGTGCTTTCTCACTTTGTGGCCTCACTGCTAGACTTGAACGTGTCCAAACCTATGATAATTGAGTTATGCCGAGAGATGTTTAACACCTCATTGATGAAAGGGCTTGGAAAGATAGTGCAAGTAGCCATCCCTAGTGTTGTCATCCTAAGAGTTGTGGACCTCCAGAGGCATGTGGACTTCGGCATAGATGCGCCCTGGCTACCCTTTCTCTCTAACTTCCACACTATGGATATTGCAACACATCGACATTCTTCATAGTCGGTGGCAATTTTTCTACTTCGTGATTATAGTTTGGAGTAGGTTATAGGATTGGCCTGGAGGAAACACTTTGACTTCCTAGTAAAGAGTAGTAATGAGTAGGATTTGGGCCTGTGTTTATGTTCGTTGTACTTTTTGGCCCTTCTTTTGCAACCAGACAGAGAAGAAGAGAAAGAAAAAAGAAAGAAGACCTGATAACAAGTCTTTTTTGTTTCTTGGGTGATAGCCAAGGGCACCTTCTGACTACTTTTGTGTGTTACTCCTTTCTTTTGAATCTTTTTCTTTGTAACTCCTTTCTCTCACTTGAGAGGGTCTCATGCTTGAATTTGACCCTTGGGCTTGCATATATGTAGAATTATCAATAAATGTAATACAAGCTACTTATTTCTTAGTGTCCTTCTTAGGTTTATTCTCAAAAAAAACTTTGAAATAATTACAAAATTTTACATATGGTACATAAATGTTTAAAGTTTTCAAAAAACTATGCATTCTAATGGAAAATCTTTAGATAAATACCGTTCACTGATATACCTAGAGCATTTCCTTCCATATCTTCAAGTTCATATGTGTTCTTTTCTTTACATGCGCTGATTTAGAAGGGTCCCTTCCACAGTGCTTCAAATTTTGTGTGTTGCCTTGCTTTTACAGTACATTCATCATACTTTAACACTAGGCTCCCTTCCTTGAATTCTAGACTAGAGGTTTTTTTTTCAAACCATCGCTTAACTGTTTGTTGTTGGTTGATCATGGCTCCATGGTCCTTTTCTCTTTCTTCCTCCAATTTGAGGAGTTTTTCCAGTCGCACTTCCATTCCACCATTTTCTTCAACTTCCAGGGCTTTCAGTAGTTGTAGAGTAGGAATTTCTATGGAAATGGGTATTACTACCTCGTTTCCATACACAAACTCATAAGGAGAAGTTTTTAGAATATGCTTGGGGGTAAGTCAGTTTTCCCACAGATTCGGTCGTAGATGCTTGTTCCATCCCCTTTGTGATTCTGCCTCAATGTGTTTAATTAACCTAATTAGGTTTTTGTTGGTGGAATTTGCTAGCCCATTCCCTTGTGGGTAGTAATTTGATGAAGTTTTAAGAAAAATTCCATGCTGGATAGCAAAATTTGACATCCTTGACCTAACAAAAGCTCAGGAATTTTTGGATATGATGGTTTTGGGTGGCCCACATCTGGTCACCACCCCTTTGAAGAAATTAACAATTTCTCCTTCTATTGCATTCCTTAGGGCTACAACTTATGTCCACCTTGTAAAGTAATCAATCACCATGAGGATCCACTTGTTTCTAGCACTGGAAATAGGATTTATCATACTGATAAAATCCATACCCCACTAGGTAAAGGGTTCTTTAGTTACAATCAGGCTTAGGGGTTGAGCGACATTCCTTCTTTTTCCAACAAAAAATTGACACTGAGTACACCTCTGTACTAGATGATGTGCTTCAGTAAACAAATAGGGCCAATAGTATCCTACCCTCATTATTTTCAAACTGGTGGTCTTGGTGGAAAAATGTCCACCCTCAGGACTATGGTGAAATTCATTAAGAACCCTCTCTACCTATAGGTTGTCAAGATATCAGAGTAGCACACCATAATTTCTTTTAAAAAGTACATCTTCAATTAGTACATACCTAGCGCCTTATAGTCTATAGTATCTCCTTTTTTTGGTTGACAAACTGGCTAGGTAGTATCTGTTTTGCATGTTCCATGTCTGATCAGCAACCCAAGATTTGTTGGACTCGAATTGGTTTGGATAAACTTGATCAGTCTCACTTTCTGCCATGAGGCTCGTTTCCTATGTGATGTATTCACACAAACATCTTCCTCGGGACAACTAAGTTGGTCAGATATCTACATCATATTCTAGGATATTAGTGATCCATTTTTTTCTCTTTTTTCAGTGATCTCACCTTCAGTGATGTACTCCCACACACTAGGATGTTCTATGAGGTTAGTGATTTTATTGGCTGACACCAAGTGTCAGAATTTCTTAAAAATTTTAACTATTGCAAAAGCTTGTTTTTCCACAAAGTTGTACCTCATCTCATACTCTCAAATTTTTGGAATGGAATTTGATAGGATGTTCTCCTTCATTTTGATCACCTTTCTGAGTGAGTATTGAAGCTATGCTATCCTAACCACTATATACATAATGTAGGAAATCATTGGAAAAATCTAGATTAGTTAAGACTGGAGCAGTAGAAATTGCTATATTTATTTGCTCAAAGGCCTCTTTCCCTTCAGAGGTCCACTTGAATGGTAGATTCTTTTTAAGCATTAGTGTAATAGTCCTTACAATACCAAAAAAGTTAGAAATGAACCTGCTGATGAAATTGATTTTCCCTATGAATGACTAGAGTCCTTTTTGGTTCACTGGCAGAAGTAATTCCATTATGGACCTAACCCTTTTGGGATCTATTGATATCCCCTCTTTTGAGACTACAAAGCCAAGTAACTTACTTTGAGGCACTCCAAAGACACATTTTTTTACATTCAGAGAAACCCTAAATTGTTGAAATTTCTAGAAAGCCTTTTCCAGATGGTCAAAGTGACCATCTTTTGATTTTCAAAAGACTGTTAAGTCATCTAGATATATCCAAATGACTAGGTTAATTAAACCTTTGGAGGTGATATCCATTACTCGTTGAAAATTTTCTATAGCATTTGAAAGGCCAAATGACATCTTAGCATATGCAAACATTCCCCACTTAGTGGTAAATGTTGTTTTGTGTTGGTCACTCTCCTTCACATATATTGGTTATATCTCAAAAAAATGTCAAGTAGTGAGAACATTTCAAACCTAGCTACTATCTGCAGAATTTTCTCCATTGAAGGCAAGGGGTAATGGTCCTTAAGTGATGCCTTATTTAAATCTCCAAAATAGACACAAAGTCTGATATCACCATTCTTCTTTTGGATAGGTACTAGGTTTGACACCTAGGTGGAATGTTTGATTGGATATATTATCTTGGAATCAACCAACTTGGTAAGCTCTTGTGCCATTAATTCCTCAACCTTCAGGTTGATAGACCTTTGCTTCTGTCGAACAGGTTTAAACCCATCCTCCAAGTCAATGGTATGTTGAATTATACCGGGTTCATAACCTCTAAGGTCATCATAAGTCCAAGCCATAACTCCATCATATTCATAAATTAAATCCCTCTGTATTTCTTTATCTTTAGTCAGAACCTCCTTTCCAACTTTCAACTTTCTACCACCCCCGACATTGAGTTCTTCATAATCTCTCTCATCTGCCATGAACCTTCATTTACCATTTCTTGCATCTTCACAATCAAAGAGATTCTCAAGGGAAATCAATCCTCTCGAAAGCTTATTCCCTTTTAATTGGATGACCTACCCATCAAAAAATTCCGTTCATAGGGTTGGAGTATCAGGAATCATTCCTCCCTTTTGTATGAAGGTAGCTATCTGAGTATCATCATTGAACACCTACCAATTTTTGTCACTATCTAGAATTGAGGGTCGGACAATGACCCGTACTACATTTTTCCTAGTTGAATTGGAAGCTGGTTCAAATTGTGATTTGACTGATGCCATTTAATCAACTATATTCTTCTGATATCAAGGAATAACTTGTACGTTGAAGGCTTCAAAACTCTCAAACAGGTCCCAGACTCAGTGTTTATATGATCTCATTTGGGTATTCTTTGCTACTGCTTGATAGTAGACTTGGCTCACCACAAGCTCTGAATCCCTAAGAACTTGTATTCTCCTTATACTCATTCTTTGTGCAAGGTTTAGGTTGTGAACTAAGGCTTCATATTCAACATCATTATTCAAACATGAGAACATAAAATGGTAAGCTCTGAGCATCTCAGATCCCATTGGAGAGAGTAAATAGACACCCGCACCACCATCGGCCTTACACTTGGTACCAAAAAAAAAGGGTCCATATTCGATTATTAGACAGGTCATTAGATTTCTCCTCATCCTTTATTAGTTTCAAAAAAGCTTGATCGATACTTGAGTCTTAAAGCATCCACCACTTGTTTTGGCATAACAGTCATGCTAGCCTTCGAATCAATCATATTATAATGCAACAATTTATCCCCTACTATAAGCATTAAAAAGAAAGTTGTGGGATTTGTACTGCTTACCTCTATTTCCTTAATCTTAATCACATTATTTTCATAAGCCATTTATTTTGGAGCCTAAGGGGAGGGTCCATAGTCGATTCTTAGATAGGTCATCAGACTTCTCTGCATCCTTTATTAGTTTCAGAAAAGTTTGATCGCCATCAAAAATTACATAAGTGTCGAGCCCGGTTGCATGGAAGTTTTTGAATGGATCGGAATCAATGAATTGGCTAAGCAACACTTCTTCTTTGGGAGTTCACTCACTTGTATCCTCTTTATCCTCTAGCATTTCAACACAATATTTCTCTTGCTGAGATATAGTAGTATGTGCGGCTTCAAAGCATAGGAATTCATTGTCTACAATATGTTTACGATGCAAAGGCTCTGAAAGAATCTTCATCTTTGCTCCTTGCTTAGTTTTGAAAATCAAGTGGGACCAATCAAGTGCCAGATATCCACCAAGTTTGGCAGTGAAATCCCTTGATAGACACATCCCAAAAACTAGTGGAGTGTCTATTACTACCACTTCCAGAGTGACTATTTGGCTCAGGCAGGAGAAAAGGGTTAGAGAAAAATCCTTTATCTGACCAATGGTCGAGACCTTCTTTCCATCTAGCTACATGATTCCCCTTTCAAGGGGTTTGTACTTGAGTCTTAAAGAATCCACCACTTCTTTTAGCATAACAGTCATGCTAGCCCTTGAATCAATCATGTTATTATGCAACAATTTATCCCCTACTATAAGCGTTAAAAAGAAAGGCATGGGATTTGTACTACTTACCTCTATTTCCTTAATGCTACTCATATTATTTGCATAAGCCATTGCTTTCAAAGCCTAAGGGGGGAGTACAAATCTATCCTTTTTGCTTGGATTGTTCAATTGAGTTGTGTTCACCTACAAAATTTTCCCTTCCACTTTTAATGCTTCTTGAAGAAAGGTTTTCTACTGAGGAATTGATATGACGTCCCACATTGATACATTGGTGAGTGCCTTATTCAATTTCTCTACTGCATTAACCATCCCAACTGCTTGGGCCTTTAACCTAAATGATGGTATTTCTTTTTTTATTGGGAGAAAATGTTCCATTATGATTGGACCTGGTGCTTTATTTTCCTCCTTTTCTGCTAACGGTACACTAGGTGGTTGTGAACAAGGTTGACGATAAGCGGTGAATCCTTCTTCTCTAGGGGGAACATTTGACGTGGTTGTAGTTGTGGCGGAGCTTATTGGACATGTTCCCCTATGAGACTCCTTTTAGATCTTGTGTTGTAATCTGACCATATCGGTGGAATTCTAGTCATGAGAGTTTCATTTGCATATGTACTACATCTTCTTCCTTTGACCATGAGAACAATTCTTGGTTAGGTGCTATGTTTGCTTCTTGTTCCATGAACATCCCTTGCAATCACATACTAAAATGAGAATTCTCCAATTTGGATGATCCGCACTCATCCACATTCAGGGGTGGGCATTTCCTTCTTTGTTCCACCATCCATTTTTACATATTTCTCTTCGGGAAATTCTATGGGAAATGACCATTGCTGCATGGGAGGTGTTAGAGTAAAGTAATTAATTAACTTTACTCTCCTCTTAATATTTCACTTTATGCACATATATTAGTCATTTAATAATTAATATTAATTATTAAATGCACTCACCTTAGGGTTAGGTTTTCCTTTCGATATTGATCTCCTTTTATAAGGATTGATCTCTTGTATTCTATTTGATTGTTCTGATAATAGATCTTTGATATTACAGAGCTTAAAACCCTCTCTTACTTTTTTCTCCATTCTCTTCCATGTGACAGGTATCTCTTGCATGCAGGTGTTCTTAGGCTTTGAAGTTGGATCTGACAACTTCTACATGGTATCAGAGCAAACCTGTTGTAGCCTGTTCTTGTTTTGAAGATTTTGGAGCTACAAGGGTTTGATCAGGCTTTCACAGTGTTTCAGTTTGTTTGTTTGTGGATATGGGGTTTGCCTAATTTTCTAGGAATTTTGAGACAAAACGGACATCTCGATTGAGTCCACAGTGCCCAAAAACCCCTATTTTCATATAAAGCATGACCGATTTGGCCATAGTTGATCTAGGAAGCAAATTTTTTTGCCCCAAGGCTGTATGGCCCTAGGGCACGCAAATCGAGGTCCAAAAATTTCAAAAAAAAATCAAAAAAATAAAAAAAACAAAGTTTTTTTTGAAAATTTGGGCTGCCGCCCACCGGCCACCAAGTGGCCACTAGGCGGCCACCTGCCAGCCGCTTCGGCCAGCGGAGCCACCACCTGGCTACCACCGCTAGCGGCCACCAGCGATCACCGCCAGCGATAACCGCCTACAGTTAATTGCCAGCACTCTGCCGACAGCCCCTGAGGGCTTACCCTACAAGCAACAGGGTGACATGTAGAACTAGGGGCCACATTCCCAATACCTAGCCACCAGCCCCCTAGTCGTCCATCTGACCAGGGGCCGAAGATCTTAGCCCTTGAGGGCTGTGCAAATTTTTTTTAAAACCTTTTTGAGCAACTTGCACTAAATTGGGTGTAAAACGGGCGTTTTAACTCGGATTTTTGAACAAAAATAGGCATTGGAAAGCTGGTTCCGGCAGTGTTCCACTCATGCTGGTTATTTTTTATGATTTTTCCGTTTTGCAGTCTTTTTTTCCAGTCAAAGTTAGAACTTATGTTTTTCACTCCCGGGGGCGTATCTTTTGCTTCTGAACTCTATTTTGCGCAAACAAATAGGCGTCAGAAAGGTGTTTTTTTTATCTTTCCAGATCTATAGTTTATTTTTCCATAATCTACTCCAGGTACATTTTATTCAGTGTTTTGTGTTTTCACACATCTGTTAATTACTTGGACTTATTGGCACCTAGAAATGATTTGTTTGCGTGGGATGGATTTATTTGATCTGATTTATTAGTATTGAGGTAAGTTTTCTCAGATGTTTTAATTTGAAGAGTTATCATGGGTTTTTCTACTCACCCTTTAGTTGTAATTCTGGAATGGGGTAATTATGAGTCATGGGAAAAGAGCATACTTACACATTGTAAGTGGCTTAATATTTTGCCTTATTTGTATGATCTCATACATGAGCTAGCCACTTCAAAGGGAAAACTAGCTTGGGATATCATTAGAGATCACATAGTAGGACTTATACGGTCTAGTGTTGATGATGACACTATGTGGGCTATATCAGACATTGATTGTCCCCACCCACTTTGGACACGTCTTTGGGAGATCTATGGAGACCCCAATCTATCTCCATTCCTAGAGGATCCTGCTTCAGATTGTCTCTTACCCATTGCTTGGAGAGAGAATGCACCCTTTGATCATGATACTTTAAAGGAACTTGAGTATTTAGACACCCTTACATATTCCGATGGATCCGAGGCTTGTCTCACAGTTCCTACTCTTCAGACTGAGACTTCATCAACATCTCTTGTTGTTCCTAATTTAGTGCAGCAGGGAATCATTCACCTTCTATACATAGCTACTTTGGATTCTTATCTTGCAGACATATCTTTCTTGTTTGTTGAGTCCTATATTGCAGATTTGGAGGATTATTTTGAGGACATTCATCTTCTCTACCTTGATAGTCAGATTATCACTATATGCCCACCATTATCAGTGCATTCAGAGGTTGCATTTCAAGATTCTCCACATTCGTTTGGATTTTACATCATTTGTTTTAGTTCAGACAGGGAGATTCTTCAGCATCCTATCATGGCACACATCTTGAGACAGATTGGTTCATCACTCTTCACAAGGTTTCTTCGACATCATCCTTTGGATCCATTTCTTCCCAAGGGGAGGAATATCATTTGCTACTTTAGGATCTCCTTTTGGATTCTACATCAGGCATCTACCATTGTGACAGGAGTTTCTTCATTGTGGGGGGGCCTTCTTCTCTCTTTTTGTCTCTCCTATGGAGACCATTGTATATGTACTTATATGATAGAAGCTGTCTATGGGGGGTATCATGTAATCCACCTCCTATCCTTCTTTCATTAGTGCATTTCATTCCTTTCTTTTCTCTCTTTTGGAGTAGAGTTTTTCCCATGAGGTTTTCTCTATTTCTCCACTTTATAGAGATTTTGTTATATTCGGGTACTTGATTAGGCCGTGTTGTCGGGACCCTCTGTTGCTTTGTAGTTCCTTTGCTTTCTTTTGCATTGTTTGTAGCTGCATTGTAGCTCATCTTAAGGGGGGGTGTTAGAGTAAAGTAATTAATTAACTTTACTCTCCTCTTAAGATTTCACTTTATGCACATATATTAGTCATTTAATAATTAATATTAATTATTAAATGCACTCACCTTAGGGTTAGGTTTTCCTTTCGGTATTGATCTCCTTTTATAAGGATTCATCTCTTGTATTATATTCAATTGTTCTGATAATAGATCTCTGATATTACAAAGCTTAAAACCCTCTCTTGCTTTTTTCTCCATTCTCTTCCATGTGACAGGTATCTCTTGCATGTAGGTGTTCTTGGGCTCTGAAGTTGTATCTGACAACTTCTACAAGAGGCACCACTCATCACCCTCTTCTGCCAAATTATTTTGGTCTTGGATCAATTCTTTTCTTTGACTTCCTTTTATCGTTTGAAGTGGCATGGTGACCAAGACTATATGGTTCACAGACGTCGTCTATTGGCTTCCTGCTTGGGGAAAACCTTGGTATGATTTATGTTGGTAGGGGAGCTTTCTTTTGCTATAGTTTTGGGCAGTCACCTTCAAAGGAATTTCCTGCTACTGTTTGAGAATTACCAATTCATTGACAATATTCTGCATGAGATTCTTCATGTTGTTAATGTTGGTCATGACTGATATTGAACCCAATATTTTTCCTTGTGCAGAAGGATACATATATATAGACTAGGGTGTATCCAATGCACTACTTTGTATAGCAGACATACTTGCATAGGCTTCTTCTTGTGATGTTCTAGAGGGTTCCACAAACATAGGGATGTGAGGTCGAGGTGGGAGCTTCCTAGCATCAATTAGACTATTTTCCACTCACACCGCCAACTCATAGGCATTGGGCAAGATATCCCTCCATGGAAGTTATCATAACTACGATGTCTAGAATGATAGCCTTCAGATAGAACATGAATGCCATCACAACTAGGGGTGAGTAGTCAAGGGAATCCTCCACCAAGTTTTATCGAACCTGGTCTTGAAGTTGCTCATGGCTTCTCTCGGGACCCTTTTAATGGTAATTAGTTGATGTAATAGTGAGGAGCAGTCTCCCCTTTTCAAAAAACATTTGAACAAGTGCCCTCTGAGCTGGTCCCAGGAGATGATAGAACCCAAGGCCAAATATTGATACCAATCTTTGGGTCTTTCCTTTAAAATATGTGGCTAATAGCCTTAGAGCGACATTTTCCTCCACTATATTATGCACCCTACATACCTCCGCTATATCTTGAAGGTGTTTTAAAATATTCTTTGGAAAAATTTGGGATAGCCTTGAGGGCATTAGCAGGTATGGCAGGACATACATTTGGGGGTGTCAGTGGTTGTAATAGGCTACCACTATCCCATGTTATGAATTTATAGGAGCAGGAGGGGTATGTGAGCCATGGAGAAAGGATTCCTATGAATTAGATATACTGGTAATCTTATCTAAAAATTTAAACCTCCGGGTGGAGTAGATAAGGCTCTAGATACTGAGTTCTGACTTCTCACTCTATTGCTCCTTTAAGGAGATGCAAAACCTATAGTTCTTCTCCTTCTTGTATTTGAGGTAGGTAACTGAGAGTACTAGAAGTGACCTCTCAAGGATGCTCTCATTTGGACTCTGGGCATGAAACTTCTACTTTCCTTCCTTAGCCTAATTTCAGAAATATTTCTAATTTCTAATCAGAAATTTGGAAAAACTTCTATCCGAGCAGGCATGCTAGAAAAAGAACTGTTGATCATCAAAGCTTGCACTTCTCAAACATTCTTAGGGGAAATTCAATGATTGTGGGACAAATTGCATCTTACTGAATACCTCCAGGTTTTTTTATAGAAAGTCAACTCTTCTTTTGCAGTTTTGAGATAAGGGAGAAAAGAAATGTAAATATAAAATATAAAAGGTGATGTGTCAAAGATTTTACAACATTTCAAACCCAAGTTATTCCTATGATTGATGTAAAGGACATAGAATTCCACAACCCCTCATTGTTGGAAAGAGAATGAACAACAAAGGCTAAATTCAAACATAGTGCAGACCTTTAGATCTTTGAACAGGTAGTGTTCATTGAATTCCGATCAAACATAAAGATTCCTTAGAGTAAAAGAATAGTATTCCAAAAAATTTAAGAACTTTGTCTCCTAATACAGCATAGCATAACAAAATAAAAACTTTAAGGAAAATAGAAAAGTACAATGACATATTCAAATTCTCCTAAGCTACTATTCAATCATACAAGCATAAAGCATATAAATATGCTATTTAAACAACCAAAATATATCTTGCAAGACATAGTGTTCCATTCAAAATGACAATATAAAGAAAGAAAGCTTGAAAAAGGCCATATATGCAGAGTATCAATAAATTCTCCTCAATAGTTCATGCTTTAATTAAAACTAAACTTTGAAAAGGAGGTGGGATGCCAATCTAACAATATTTTAAACCTTAATAGATATAATATGCCAGAATAAAGTAGTTCTATAACTTGCTTCTGAATACAGTTCTTAAATTTTTTAAGAAAACTAAAAAGAAACACTTCTTTCGATAAAGAAAACAGTTCCTCTTGAAAAAGTATTCTATCTTTTTGTGTCATCACCCTCCTTATATAGCCGTTAAAGAAAGAAACGTTGCCTTAGCTCAGAAGTAATTACTACCAGATGTTGATACTTGATAGCTTGCAATCTAATTTGTAAACCCTTGGCTAGGCCACAAAAGATATTTGCATTAACTCTTCAGCTATAACATTAATGTATTTTAGATATTTTAAAGAGAGAAGCCCATACTTGATCAAGTCTTAAAAAAAATAGTTCAACAAAAGAATCCTACTAATTAATCACATCATCTTGAAGCATTGACTCGAAGCTTCCATCCTGAGAAACAAGTAAGAGAATCCAATAAGCTTCATTAGTCTTTAAAATATATTACTTTGAAAGACATAGTCTTCCTTTGATAGAGAGATGACATGTCATGCGGTCAAAAAATTATGCTTTCTAAAGAATGTTTTTGCAGCGAATTTGTTCCATCACGACACGTGTCTTGGGCGCTCTTCTAAAAAGAAAAAATGTTAAGGGAAAGTTGTGCAACCACCTTGTGGCGCATTGCCCATCTTCTTTACCAACCTTACATTATCCCAAAAACGTCCGCAATTTTAAAAAGGAAGCTGAAAATTGGAAGGCTAGGGAAATAATAAGCAAAACCACTTTACACAACTCATTTTGGTTGACCCTAATTTTTCCCTATACATACGATATATAGTTTTCTTCTAAAATTGGTGGCTTTCTTTCAAAATTCAACATCTTCAAAATCTAAAATACTCACAATAAATCTTTTCAAATAGTACAAAATAACACCATCACCCTTGCAATCAGAACAACTTTCCCTTTTTTGCATACCTATATAATATACTATTTTCAAAGGTAATATAACAGGGTATGTGTAGGATCATGATGGGCCAAAAAGTGGTGATATGATGGGTATGTGTAGGGTATGTGGCTAATGACTTTTTTTACCCAAAATTGATGAAATGAAAAGGGTTTTTAAAGGAGATTCTCATCTTTCCACCAATACAAATTATGCTTTACTTTGAATTTAATAAATAATTATTATTCATTTTCTATTTGAATTATGACTAAATTCCTGATTGATAGGCTGATTGAAAAAATCTATAGCTTTCAAACGGTATCACATTTTTTGAATCTGAAACATGCGTCACATTCTATGCTTCATGTACTATAGGATTAAAAAAATCATGAAGTTTTGACCAAGTTAAGGTGGTCAGACATACAAGTTTTTATATTTTTTAAAATTTGTAATAAAAAATTCATAATTAATTATTTACTTGGAAAAAAATTACAAAAAATATGCATCACATCAAGACATGATTCCTCTACTTATATCTAAAATCTTATAAAAAAATATTATCATTTTATTGTGGTTAAGGTGGTTAGACAGACACCTACTTCTTATTTTTTTCCTTGAAATTGAAGTACTACTACATTGAAATATCAAATTTTCACCAAATAGATTTTTTTTTTTAAACCTAGTAGTTTAGAAACTACATTCAATTTGCTACATATTCTATTCTTACATATTTTTGAAATAATAAAGATAACTTATTCAAATTTTTATGTCAAGTTGCCTAACTATGTTTTTTTTGAATTTTTCACCACTTAAGGGCCTATTTTTTCCATGATGATCCTACACATACCCAACATTAGGAAAGTTGGAAGGTTTTGCACTAAAATAAATGTGTAGTATTGTAGAGAGAAATTACTAACATCAATATCTTTTTTTTCTTCAAAATAATTATTTATCTTTCAATGAATTTCATCAAAAAATTAGTGTAAGACTAAAAAATCATAAATATTTACCTGAAATAAGAAGAGGAATCCTTTGGTTGATGAATAATGATGGAATAATCACTTATCTTTGTTGTACAATAGTTGATAACAACCCAAATAAATGAAAGCTTTGACTAACCCAAATTGGGTTCTATGTCAATATTCCCAAAATGGTATGACATGCCTAAAATCACATTCTTAAAGCAATTAGTGGATCAAAAAATGTCTAAGGAAGTAGTTGTAGCCTTCATAATATGTTATTCACAATTATAAATAGTTAAAATAGTCCCAAATTTGCACAAGTCACAAGAATGAATAGTACAAACGATTGGAACAAAGGTTTAAGTCTTCAAAATAAATAGTTATAGCCTCTATAAACTAGACAGACTCCTCCAAGCGTAGTGATCAAACAAACCCAAAAGAATAATCACTTTTCCAATGCCTTTTTATTCTTTAGGGCCATTGAAATTATTATTTGATCACCTCTAATTCATCCTTCAACATTTTTAAAATTCTTCACACGCCTTCCTTTCTACATGTTTGGATTTGAAAAAAGACACAACCTATACAAACTTCAATGCCTTTATATAGCCAACCTCAATGCAACAATAAAATGAAATAACAAAACCATTCTACATGAGTGATAAACATTGACTACATTCAAATGCATAGGCACAACATTTTCAATGCTTTGATACCATGTAAAAAAAATTAGAGCATAAATTGATATTATATCTTCTACATTTCAAATTCATAGATCAAAAGATCTTTAAATAGGTCTCATGCTTGGAGAGATGTGTCTTTTTCATGAGAAAAAACTTTACATAATAGTTATGATAAAATATAGTTTTTCTTCTTAAAATTAACATATATTAATTTAAAATAATAATATCCTTACTAATATAGTGTATAATCAACAAGTTCAAATAACTTAAAGATTGTTTGATAAAGAAAGTAATTTTAGTGGAGATTAAGATATTGAAGATTATAATTTTAAATTAAAATTTGAGGTTAGTTTTTTTATATGAAAAATATTATAAAAATATTATTACAATTGCTCTAATTATTATAGTTTTTATTTAATTATATAATAATAAAATTAAAAAATGAACAAAAAGGATAAAATTATATTAAGAAAAGAGAGTTTGCATTCAATTAACTAGGATTTTTGATGCAAGAGAATCATAAGTGTAAGAAAAATATTGTATCAAAAAGAAAATGATCAAGAACTCATCTCATGATAATGAATGGTCCACTTAGCACTTATAAACAAGGCTCAATGAGTTTGACTTGAAAAACTACATGATTGAGTTCACATAGCAATATCATAATTTGACGCGCTATGCAAAATGCCTCCTACTTATCAATTGATGAGATAAGGGAGATTTATAATGAATGGTTCATGAGACACAACACTTGCTAAAGGTTTTGCAAATAAGGTTGTGTAGAGAAGCTTTTCCCTTAATAATCTTTTGGTTTTCATCTTTTATATATTTTTTGGCTTCAGTATGAATCCACGCTTAAAGAAAAATTTGCTCCGAAAGGTGCATAATTTGCCACATGGTGGCTGCACAACTTTTGTTTATCATCTTCCTTTTGGGAGAAAACCAGGGCACATGTCATCTTGGCGAGGATTTTCTCTAAGGATATTTTCATAAATCTGAGATTCCTCACTCGCTTGACATGTCATCTCTTCGCTTTGGGCAGGTTGCACTTTTAAGGAGTGATTTGTTTATGGATTTTTTCATAATATGTTGGATCTTTCTTATCTTTAGGTTGGAACCTTCGAGTCAGTGCCATCAATCTATGTGATTGGTCAATTAGATTTTCCTAGGATATTTTCTAGGATCTGATTGTTTCTAGATTACAATCTTTGTTGAATATCTAAGGGTCATTAATGAGGTAATTTGGAATTAATGAGTAAGGATTGTCATGAACTAATCAAAGATCTATGACTGGATCATGTTTTCTTCTAGAATGTTGGCAGTGTTTCTCTCCTTTTCAACTATAAATAAGAGCAAACAATAGAAATAAAAAAAATCCCCAAGATTTCTTTTAGTTTTCCTTAGTTATAGAGACATTTTTTCAAAAGTTTAAAGTTGGTAGAACACTAGTTTTCTCCAGCATGTTATATTTTTCTAACTCAAACTATTATTGGATTGACACCCGACCTTTGTTTTTAAGTTCATTTGATACTTAAATATGATATGTTTGGAAGAAATCTTTGAAACTGTGCATATTATTGCCTTTGTCAAGTTCTTTCTTTATATTTCATTCAAAATAAAGATATTATGTTAAGTTTAATTTGATAGTTCAAGTAGTTGATTTCCATAGTGTAGGCTTCTATGATATGATGATAACTTGCCAAAATTGGACCATGTTTGTTGAACTTCTCCACTTTCTTTAAGAGTTGTTATTTCTCCATATTATGCTGTAAAAAGAGGAAGGGTTTTCTGCAATTTTTGAATGTGTTTCTGTTAACTTTTGGAACTTTTATGCTTGATTGGACCTTAATAAGGACTTCCCGCAAGGGGATTTGAAAGAATGCACTATGCTTGTATTTAGCCTTTGTTGCTTGTTCTCTTCCCAAAAATGAAGGGTTGTGGCATTTTGTGTCTATTATATCATTCATAGGAGAAGAATTGAGTTTGAAATGTTGTAAAAGCTTTAGCGCATCACCATTTTCATGTTTTATATTTACATTTCCTTCTACCTTTTCTCTAAACTCAAAGAAGAGTCAACTTTCTATAAAAATACTAGAGGTATTTAGTGAGGCATAGATTGGTCCCCCACTCACTAAATTTCCCATAAGGGTGTCAAAGAGGCGCAAGCTTTGATGATCAATAGTTATTTTTCTAGAACACCCAGTGGGACTGAAAAACCTTGCCTAATTAGAAGTCATAAATATTTATAAAATCAGGTGAAGTGCTAGAAATTTCATGCCAAAAATCCAAACAAGAGCATCCTAAAGGGGCCATTTCTAGTACTCCCAGCTACCTGCCTTGGTATTTAGGAGGAGAAGAATTATAGGTTTTGTATCACCTATAAGGAGTAACAGGGCGAGAAGTGAAATCCCAAGATCTAGAACCTTATCTACTCCACCTAGAGGTCAAAATTTCCAAATCAGACTAATGTACCCGATTCATAGGAATCTGTTCTCTATGGCTCATGTAGCTCCCATTGCTCTTAGAAATTTTGTAACTTGGGATAGTGGTAGTCTGCTACGATTGCCCATGCCCCCAAATGTATGGCCTACCATACCTACTAACACCCTTAAGGCTATTCCAAATTTTTTTAGAGAAGACTTCAAAACCCCCTCTAAACACCTCCAAGATATAGATGAGGTATGAAAAGTACATAACATACCAGAGGAAAATATCACTCTTTAGCTATTGAAAATTTCATTCAAAGGAAAAGCTCAAGATTGGTATTGATATTTGGCTTTCAGTTCTATCTGCTCCTAGGATTATCTCATAGAAAGGTTGTTCTAACACTTCTTAGAGAAGGGAGATCATGCTTCATTACTACATCAATTAATAACTATCAAAAGAGCTCCACAAGAGGCCATGAGTGACTTCAAAAAAAAAAATCATAAAACCTAGCAAAGAATCCCTATAACTATTTGACCTCTAGTAGCGAGGGAATTCATGTTCTACCTGAAGGATTTCAATTCAGACATCGAGGTTGTGAAAACCTCTATGGGAGGGGATATCTTACCCAATGCATACAATTTGGTTGTGCATGTGGAGAATAGTTTGATCGATGTTGGGAAGCTTCCACCATGACCTCTGATGCTCACATTCGCATAAATCTCTAGTGGTCCTCAAGAAGAAGTTACTCTAAGAACTTTCGCTCCACAAGTGGCAACATCAGCTACACCGCAATCCATGTATGTGTACCCTACCACACAAACAAGCACGCCAAGTTCTTCCTCTATAGTAGTGGACATCAATGATATGAAGAGTCTCATGTGGTCTTTTTCTAACGAGTTGGTCCTCATCAATTGAAAACAAGTTGCACCTCTAAAGCAGGCCACTCATACCTATCAGGGAGGAAGGCCATCCTATCAACAAAACATGTACCAAGGATACCCAAAGGGAGGAGTTCAATAAATAGCATCCAAAAACCAAATAGTTTTGGTCACTATGTCGCTACAAAAATTCAAGGATAGTTAAAGTAAAGAATTAATCCCATGCTAGATCAACCTAGTGGAAGATGAAAACATGTGGTGCTTCTTGTGCAGTGATAGTCACATGCCCCAAAATTTTCCAAGGGGAAATCTATAGTAGAATATAGCAGAACAAAGAAATAAGGGTGTGCTCCCTAAAATAGAAGAATATTAGTCCCCTAAACTGAAAAATGCTTGCTTTAGAGTGAAAATGCAAGGAATGTCTACAGAACAAGAGCTAGATATTGCACCGATACAAGCACTATATTTTTGGATCTAGAGAAAGAAGATGTAGTATTCACGAATGAGGCTCTGACGACTAGTGCTACACAAGGAAAATAAGACTACAAAACAAGACCAAAAAGAATTCTCACAGGAGAATACGTGCAACAAGATCTACCATGTCGACAACTATGTCAATAGTAGCCACAAGAAAAGCAGGCTCCATAG
Source organism: Sequoia sempervirens (assembly GCA_007258455.2). NCBI lineage: Eukaryota > Viridiplantae > Streptophyta > Pinopsida > Cupressales > Cupressaceae > Sequoia > Sequoia sempervirens. The sequence continues at coordinate 19,941,445 of VDFB02105785.1, forward strand.
GCCACTGGCCGACCTATTCAACAATCACAAACTCCTCTATGGCCAGAGAAGGAGATGGAAAAGATACTGATACCATTTATGGTGGATCATTTTCTCCCAAAGATGTGAGAGATACCACCATTTAAACCCAAGGTTCTACTAGTCAGAACACTCAATGTGGTGGAGAAATTGAAGGTGCTTTCTAACATATCTTTGTGGGACATCATATCCATTCCTAAACAAAATATGTTGCTCCAGGAAGCATTAAAGAAGGAAGAACAACTACCGTAGACAAATGTAACTCCATCGTGCAATCACGATAAAGATCCCACGTCAAACCCTCAATCTTCGAAAGCCACAACATATATGAATGATGCATTCAATGCAAAAGAGAAAGAGTTAAGCAAGCCAAAGCACATGCCTTTATTTTTGACACTTATTGTGGGAGATAAGCTTTTTTATAATAACATAATTGATTCAGGAGTGAGTACAATGGTCATGCCAAAGCAAGTGGCTGATGCCTTAAAAATTGAGTTTGAGCCCCTTGAGAAGGGAATCATGCAATTAGATAGGAAAAAGGTTATGACCGTCAACCTAGTTAAAGACCTATCTTTAACCCTCTTCTCATGTCCAAGCCAAATGGTCACATAAGAAATAGTGGTGATAGACATTCCCCTGGTCTTCGAAATGTGTCTTTCAAGAGATTTTATCACAAAGCTTAGTAGATATTTAGTGCTCGATTGGTTTCACCTCATAATATTGACCAAGCATGGGATGAAGATGAAAATCCTATTTGAATCTTTGCATCCAAAACACATAGTGGAAAACACATTCCTATGGTTTGAAGTAGCACATACGTCCTTCTCGCAAAGGGAAATGTACTGTGTAGAGATGTTGGAAGAAGAAGAAAACATGAGTGATCAGACCCTAGAAGAAGAGGTCATCCTCAACCAATTCATTGACTCCAACCCATTTGACAACTTTCATGCAACTGGAATAGGAACCTATGTGATCTTCAATGATGATCAAGTCTTCCCAAAATTGATAAAGGATCAAGAGGAATATGATGATTCAGGTGACAACCATCTATGGACATTATATTTTGATGGTGCCAAATGCAAGGCCAGATCTAGAGTAGGTGTCTAACTAGTGTCCCCGACAAGGTCAGAGACCCTCAAGGCATTTCATTTTTAGTTGCCATGCTTAAAAAATGATGTAGAATATGAAGCCTTGGTTCATGGTCTGATTCTTGTAGAATGAACGAGTGTAAAGAGAATGCAAGAATTCAGTGATTTAGAGTTAGTTGTGAGCTAGGTCTTTGGGCAAGCGACTATGAAGAATATAAGAATGAAGTTGTATAGACATCAGATATGGGATCTGATTGAAATTTTTGAAGCTTTTAATATACAAGTTATTCCCTAATCTCAAAATAGTTTCACTGATCGGATTGCTTCAATCGGGTCACAATTTAAACTAGTTTCCAATTCAACAATGGAGTAGAATACAATACAGATCATTGTATGACTAGCAATTCCTGACAATGATCAAAACTATCAAGTATTTGAGGATGATATACAAATCGCTGTCGTTTTACAAAAATTAGGAAAATCTTCTAACCATTCATAGTTAGAAACAAAATCTCCTAAAGGGAAAGTTATCCAGTTAAAAGGAAATAAGCTTCCGCGAGGTTTAATCTCTCTCAAAAATATTTTTGACTATGAGGACATAAGAAATAACAAATGAAGGTTCACTGTGGGTGTGAGGGATTATGAAGAGCTTGATGTTGAAAGTGACAAAATATTAAAGGTTGGAAGGAACATTCCATGGAAGGATAAGGAAATACTATGGGATCTATGTTCTAGATATGATGGGGTCATAGCCTTGACCTTTGATGATCTTAGAGGGTATGATCTAGGAATAATTCAACATACTATTGACTTGGCTGAAGGATCAGAGCCTAACTGACAAAAACAATGGCTAGTCAATCCAAAGGTCAAAGCGTTGATGGCACAAGAGCTCACCAAATTGATTAAATCAAGGATCATATATCTGCCACTTGGGTATCAAATTTGGTATTAGTTCAAGAAAAGAATGGCGATATTAGGATCTATGTGGATTTTAGAGATTTGAATAAAGCCTTGCTAAAAGACCACTACCCTTTTCCATCAATGGAGTAGATCCTATAGGTAATGGCCAGATTAGAGATTTCTTCATTGCTCAATGGTTTCTCGAGTTGTAGCTAGGTATATGTAAAGGAAGGTGACCAACATAAAATAACATTTACCACTAAGTAGGGAACGTTCACATACTCAAAAATTCCATTTGGACTTTCAAATGTTGGTGCAACTTTTGAGGGAGGAATGTATATTGCTTTCAAAGGATTAATTAATCACATTATTTTAATATATCTAGATGACCTAACGGCCTTTTCAACGTCAAAGGATGATCACTTTGATCATCTGGAAAAGGTTTTCTAGAAATGTCAACATTTTGGAATTTCCTTGAATCCCAAAAAACATGTTTTTCAGAGTGCCCCAAGGAAAATGACTTAGTTTTGTGGTATCGAAGGAGGGAATAGTGATAGACCCTAAAAGGGTGAGATCTATAATGGAGTTTCCCCTATAAGTAAATCAAAAAGGGTTCCAGTATTTTCTAGGAAAGATCAACTTTGTTAGCTGGTACATTTCAGACTTCGCAGGCATCGTGAGACCTATCACTTTGATGCTCAAAAAGAACATAATGTTTAGATTGGCCCCTGAAGGAAAAGTAGCTTTCAAATGAATAAAGGTAGCTATCTCCATCACCTCGGTGGTGGCTAACCCATACTTTTCCAAGGATTTTCTACTCTATGTATACAATGCCCAACATAGCATTACTTTGATACTCACTCAGAAGGATGAGGGAAATAATGGAGAGCATCCCATTGAATTTCACTGAAGAACTCTTAAAGGATATGAAGTCATGTATAAATTTATTGAAAAGCAGGCTTTTTCTATTGTTAAAAGCCTAAAGAAGTTCCACCACTTGATATAGGCCAATAGAATCACCATTCTTGTCACACATTCTAGTGTGCAGGAGTATATCACAGAGGGAAAAATAACTAAAAAAGAGGACCAACTAGATCACTAAGATCTTGGAATACGATGTGGATATTAAGCCAACCAAGCTAGTTTGGGGAAGAGGTCTGTGCAAATATCTTGCAGAGGAATCAAGTTCCTTGGATGAGAAGGAAACCAATCAGGTCTACACAAACCGGTTTGAGTTTGACGAGTCATGGGTGATTGATCAAACATAGTATATGCAAAATGGGCAGTACCCGACTGAACTTCCATCTCACAAAAGGAGATACTATTAACTGCAAGGCACCAAGTATGTATTAATTTAAGGTATCTTATTCAAAAGGAATTATGATGGTGTCCTTCTCCAATGCTTGAATAAGCCATAGGCGGAAAGAGTTCTTAATGAATTTCATAGCAATCCCGAGGGTAGAAATTTCTCCAGAAAGATTACTACCTTAAAGATAATGTGAGTAGGATATTATTGGCCCTCCACATTTTTTGAAGCACACCATTTGGTGCAAAAGTGTACTCAGTGCCAATATTTTGTTGGAAAAAGAAAGAACTTTGCCTTGCCTTTGAGCCCAATTATAACTGAGGAACCATTTTCTCAATGGGGTTTGGATTTCATTAGAATGATAAACCCTATCTCCAATGCTTTCCATAAGTGGATCCTTACAGCGATTGACTACTTCACAAGGTGGATGAAGGTCATCACCATAAAAATGCTACATAAGGTGAGATCATCAACTTCCTCGAAGAGTTGGTAACAAGATTTGGTTCACCAAAAACCATCATATTTGATAACACACGAACTTTTGTGGGTTCAGGGATGTTGGATTTCACTATCAAACATGGGGTTTACCTTAAAACCTCATCAAATTACTACCCACAAGGAAATCAGTTAGCAAATTTGATCAACAAAAGCCTAATCAGGTTAATCAAGTACATTGGGTTAGAGCGACAAAGGGATTGGCACAAGCACTTGTGGGCTACTCTGTGTGTAGACTGGATTATGCCCAAGAAGATCTTGAAGGCCTCCCCTGATGAAAAAGTATAGGAGAAAGAGGTAGTTTTACCTATTTCCATAGAGATCCCCACCTTGCAATTGTTAAAAGCCCTAAAGATTGAAGAAAGCAATGAAATGGAAGTAAGGTTGGATAAGCTCCTCAAACTTGAGGAAGATAGAGAAAAATCTTATGAATCCATGATCAGCTACCAATAAACAACAAAATGATAGTTCAATAAAAGGACCTCCTAACCATATTTTAGGGAAGGAAGCTTTGTACCAAAGTACAACAAGCACTCTGTGAAGCTAGGACAACATACAAAATTTGAAGTGCTATGGAAGGGACCCTTCCGTATTAGCATGTGTAAGGAAAAGAATGCATATGACCTTTAATATATGGAAGGAAACATTTTGGATATACTAGTGAATGGTATTTATCTAAAATTGTTCCACTAAAATGCGCAAGTTCTTTAAAAAAATTCATAGTTTTGTACCATATGTAATTTTTTTTGTAAAATACAATCTATTTTTGAGAATAAAGCCATGAGAATAACACTAGAAGAAATAGAAAAGGTACTATATTATGTTCATTGAAAATTTACATTATAGTACAAGCCTAAGGCTCTTAGAGAAGCTGAAGCTTCTTTTGAAAACCCAAAAAGAGCTATATTAAAAAAAGGAAAAAAGGAGAGACAACGGGAAAAAAAGAGTAAGATTCATAAGCCTCTAGTCGTCACAAAGTAGTTAAAAGTGGCTCTTCATTGGTTTCTTATTCTTATTCTTTTATTTCTTATTCTTCTTCTTTGATAGGGTGAAAAGAGGGTCAAAACAACACATGCAGGCCCAACACTCTAGTGACCTCAATCCTCATTCCCATGGTTGTACGCTAGGAAATCAAAGTGATTGTATGACTAGTTTTCATCTTTCAAGTAGTCCTTGTTGAGGACCCACTTGCACGCAACAACAATGAAGTGGTTTTTCTTCTTCACCAAGAACTTAATTTTGTCATAGGTAATTTCACTAGCGAAAGAGTATTGCAGCCTTTGTGGAAGGAGTTGAATGGGAGTGCCTAGACCAGATGACATAATGGCAGTAAAAGCTAAGGCTAGCACAATGAGAGATAGCAAGAAAATTTTCTAAACTTAAAAAGCTATTTTTCAAATGAATATTGTAATTAGGTGGCATAGCTATTTATAGAAAAGACACACCAGTGAACCCAACCAACAAAAAATATATTTTTTTTTGGATGACAATGGAGAAAATATCAAAGTAGCCAAATGGAAAGAGACAAATCATACATAAAATTTGACAGGAGGCCTTGACAAATAAATTTGGGAATTGGGAGTAAATGCTCATTAGGATGATCATCTCCATGTGTCCTTCACCATCATCAGCACCAGCTAGCTTGCTTATATGAAAAGAAGATTATTAACACATTAAGTTCTAAAAAATTAAATAGGCATGAATTTTCAAAGTACATTACACAACTTAAGCATGCTTCTCATAGCTAAAATCACACTTCCCAAGGAATTTATCTTATTTGTGAAAGAGGTAGCAAGAAGAATGTACTAATTCCATTCTCATGAAATTTTTGGTATTCCTGGGGATATGGATCCCAAATCCACATGTATCACCTCAGTGGCACCATTGAGTGGACCAATAGTAATGAAAAATCCTTAGCTGCATGTACATGCAAAAGAATTAACAGCACCCAAAAGTATATTTTGGTAAGTAACAAAACAACAAGTGGTCATTTCACTGAAGAAACTCTCTACAACTTCTCGGTGCAACAATGGTAGAAACATTAACATCTAGAAGAAATGCTAGAGCCTCATCCAAAAGGCTGAGCTACATAAATTTATTTGAGAGGGATTCATTTTCCAATGCTCTAGCACTAGAAGAATTACAATTTAATTACACCAAATCAGTGCAACCAAATAATCATGTCAGAACAGAGGTGGTGCAGGATTTACCAGAAAATTTTTTTGACCCAAAATTGGGAACTAATTTTAAATTCCTTAGGGAAGGGGTATTGCAAAGAATGATTTAGCATGGGTCAACCGAAGGTTTTTCATCTAGGCTTTGGAATTGTGGTTTTCCACAGTTCATGTTCCCGCCATGCACCCATGCCGAGATCTGGTAGATGAATGTGCTAAAAGATTCAACAATTAGATAGGGGTTATTGTTAGCAACAAGATCAAGGTTACAATTACTGCAGTGACCAAATGGGATATGTTGTGTATCCCTAAAACTTGGGGCATTGAATGCTTTGACGAGGAAGAGATGGAAAGTTTTTGGGAAGAAAGAACTAAGAAAGGGAAATTTTATGAGGATGAAACAAAGGAAAGGCTTGCCAGAGATCAATTTTCTTTTCCTCTTGCACGCAGAAAATTCAAGATACATAGTTTTTTTTCTCAATGCTGGTCTAGATTTACTATCTTGATGATGACAAAGGGGTCCACCCTTTTCAGATGGGCTTGGATTTCATGCTTAAAAGGGAGATGAGTTAGAAGTATTATGATTTTTATGATGCAATATCCAAAGGGATGCTAGAGCAGTTGAGGACCTATGATACTGAGTATAAATTCATGTATTCTTCTTTCTTGGTTCACTTGATTTTGCATCAAAATTATGAGTTTCTAGAGAGAAGTTTTTCATTATATAGTTTTGATGTAAAGGGTTTCTATAAGGAAATATTGGTAAGGACTCATGTACTTTCAAGGACATGGGATTAATGCTAGTTTGTGGATTATTTTATGAGGCCAATACTTCAATATTTGTTCCCATGCCCTACATTTTGCTTCTCTCTCGAGGCCTTGCAATAGATAAAGACTTTGCAGAACCTGGTGCATTATTTCTTGGGTGAAGATTTCACTTTTATCAGATTCCATGGTTTAGTCAATGAGCCTTTCAGACTCCCCAAATTTTTGAATGATATGTTGGAATCAAGGAACACTGAGAAGGGGGGTTGAATCAATGTTATGCAATTTTTAGCTTTATTAATTTGATCTTTAAAGCACTTATAACATTCAACCAAAAGAAATATGTATGAACATAGAGAAAGAAACCACCACACCATAACACAAGGATTTTTTACGTGGAAACCCTGTTAGGGAAAAGGCCACAGTGGAGGTCAATCCACAATATGATCTAAGTATACTCAAAAAGAGGTTTACAAAATGGGAATACACTTACATTTAGGTGCACTACCTAGAGCTCACTACTCAAAAACATAAAGGATTACTACCTTACAATCAATGTCAAAAGAAAATTGGAGTGGTGAACTATGAAATAGCATATACAAATGCCTAAGAATAGTTTTGATTAAACACATTAATCAATTTCTTGACCTTCTATCTGATTTTGCTCTTCTGCTCTATTTTCTTTAACTCACATCAAAAATCCTTTTATGCACAATTGAAACTGTGCATAATTGATCTACAATCCTTCTGAATTTCACAACACACATCAACACACTTAGTACATATATCAAAATGATATGAAAAATCGCTTATACATATCCACTACTAAGGATTTAATCACTACATGTCAGATTCAACAAAATAGAAAATATTTAGAAACTGTCAACTCAATCCACAAATAACTTTCAATGCGTACCAACCAAAGTCAGCCACAACATATTGAGGACCTAAATCATCAAGCTTGAACACAAAAACACTCAAAAAATTACTCCTCGAATATCCACAACATGCTATATTCACTTAGTTGGCCTTCTTGCACTATTAAACAAAAAATCGATCAACTAGATCTTCTAACTTACACATAGATCAATATGAGGCTCTAAGATTCAAGGATAGCATAGATTATACACCAAACTACATTCCCTAATATCCACAACTCAAAAGATAACAAAAGATTGCATATGAATTGATGAAGACAATTATGTCAGATTTTCTATTCTAGTTTTACAATAGATTACAAAACTTTGATCTGACTTTCGATATGATCAAATACTAACACGTGGATCAAATCACTAACTAGGGTTTCCATCAATGACAACACCAAATAACTTTTGCAGTGTCTCTTGCCAACAATCTCCCACTTTGGAATTGATGGGAACACTTAGTGAAAAATGACTAAGTGTTAGATCAATACCAACATGAATACACTGCCAAACTTCAAAACTCCAAAAAAATAACTCCCCCTGAAATGATTAAGGCATTTTTCACTATCCCATTCTCCCCCTTTGACATCAATGGAAAATATGGGGAATCCCCATGCCAAAAATCAAAGAAAAAATTCAAACTGGATATGTACAAACTTGTTTCTACAACTTACACAAAATTAAATATATTTGCAAAATTGGTCTTCAATAGGCTCAAACTAGTATCCCAACCCTTCTTGAGAGTCTCCAAAATAGTCATGTGACCACAGAACAAATAATATTGCATCTCTGTTGATTCAAGGTTCACTGGATCACAGACTGCCAAAGTTTCTTCAACTTCCTTTAATGCACTCAACACTGTTTCCATCTTCGGAACAATTAGGCCTCTAAGCTCATTTTCTCTTTCCACAATTTGATCATTATCATGCTTCAAACTCTTTAACTTGTCAAGTAGGGCTATATCCTAACCTTCTTTCTTTCCAACAGAAATAGTTAAAGGATCAAAGGCTTTAGAAATATCAGCTAATTATTTCTTATGATCTTTAATCATCTTCTCATTGTCCTTAGTAAATTTAGAAAAAGGTAAACATGAATTATAGATCTTTCCTCCTTCAGATAGTGCACTTTGAATATTCTTCACACAAGTAGCTAATAATGATTTGTCATTAGAAATCATGCACTTTACCCTATTGAACCTTTTATCATCAAATTCCTTTTGTACCTTGTCCTCAGCTAACTTCTCCAGGGACTCAAAATGAGTACTTACATAATTAATAAAATTCTTCATCTCACTAGAGGGAGAAACAGATGGATCCTTAACATGAAAATGGATGATTCTCTCCAAGATGTCATATGCAAGACTCAATAGCTCACTATCCTCAATGTGAGACTTCAACAATTCTTCCCTAGCCTTCACCTGATCAAATGATGCAACTTTCAATTTTTCAATCAAAGACAAAGTAGCCAAATTAATAGGACCTTCACCCAATTCAAGTTCAAACTCTTCATGTTGCACTTCCATAAATTTCTTCACTACCTCTATAGTGTCTTTTTCTTCCATAGGAACTTCCTTTACTTCGACCTTCTTTTCTACAATCATTGTTTCCTCAACTATTGATTCATGCTTGTCCTTAGGGATCTCAACTTCTTTAGCTGTCACAACTTCAAGAGCTTTTGTCTCCATAGAAACTTTTGTATCATGCACATCAAGTGAAATCTAAGTTTCCTCAACTATATCTTCTTTTAATTCTCTTACCTGACCAAATGGAGCATCTTCATCATGCACTTCTTTAGAAACAAAATTGATTATTTTCTTTAACAAAACTTCCTTTAGAATTCTTTCAGTTTCTTTTGCTACCTCTTTAGTCCAACCAATCATAAGCTTGTTTACTCTTGTTTTTCTCTTGAAATCCTTCTTAGAACCATTCAAAATTGTCTTCATTTCCTCAATAGACATCATTGGACATAAATATGTAAGAATATGCTCTCTCAACTGCTCAACTTCAGTTCTTGCATTCACTCTCCTCATTTCGAAAAATTCATATAGTCCCTTAGGCAACTGGGACATGATCTCAATGAGAGTCATATTGAAATTATTCAAATACTTTATTGTTGCTTCTTCAAGAATTCTTTGACCACCATCATCAAATGTATCCTTGACTATGCCTCTCTCAACTTCCTTTATAGATATACCCAGTTTTTCAGTTTTCATCTTCTTCTTTGATTTCTCTTCTTCATTGAAGGGCTTGTCCCTAGATACTGTTGTTGCCTTTGTGCTCTTATGCTTAATTTCTCTCACTTCATCAGATTTTGTTTCCTCATCTTCCTCAACTACAATATAAAATATTTTTATTTTATCGTTCTTCCTCTTTCCTTCTCTACCGGATGTCTTCACTTGAGCTTTCACAAGGCTTGATTTCACTGTGGAACTGGATAAGGGTGCAGAGCTCCTTATTAATCTAGATCAGGTAGAGGATGATACCAAACTAGCAGATTTAGTTCTAGTAGGCTCTTATTCAACTTGTTCTCTCTTTCTTCTAGCTTCTCTCAAAACTTCTGCAGATATACCCATGCTCTCTACAAATGTTTCCACTTATTTCCTTACTCTCTAGACTATCATAGGTTTCTTCAACTACTCACGTACTTGCATATCTTTTTCTTCATAAGTTTCAAACCTCTCTTCTATCAGTTCCTGAGGCTTACTCAACAGATGTTGTACATATAGTTCCAAGATGTTCTTCTCAACTTCATGGCCCATTGGCATAATCCAGACTATTCTAGGATCTATAGCTCCCATCAAGCATTGATCAATGTCAACCATAAAATAGATAATGTCCTTGTACTTCTCCACAATAAACTTAGGAATTCTTTCTCTCGCTTGCATTTCACTTAGAAAACTCTTGAAATATGCCTAGATAACAGTTTTCCTTGTCTTACTATCACCAACTCTATGGAAGATATCTCTAATTTGAATAGCTACCGGTTTAGTAGCTTTCCATTGTACTTTTCCAAATCTCAGAACTTCATTCATAAAGTAGAAGAATAAATAGAACAATAGATTACCATACTTAAAGGAATTCTTCTTATCTTTCTTGATCTTTCCAAGACTCTCAATGAGCTAACTCCAGAGTAACTCACATAGATAATACTTTGTGTTCTCCTTCACCATCTAATATGCTACATCTATAGTTGTACTAGATACAAAATTATCCTGAATGGAATGATAGATTTTTAAACCAATGACCATAGAATAAAATCTAACATCCAATTCAATAATTTCATCAATTTTCATAGCTCTTTTATCAAACACTTAACCGGTTGCATTAGTAACTATCTGATTCTTCACAAACTTCAAGATCGACAACCCACCAGAGGAATGTAAACTAGTAACAACACTTATGGCTTTTTTTGTAATCTTAAAACGTTGACTCAATCACATAAATTCAGCATGAACTCGACTCAAAATATACTAGATCCACTTATTTTCTTCAAACATGGGAAATTTTACAATGTACATGAATTTCTTTTCCTTTAAGGTTTTGAACTCATGATTTACCTTGAAATCTTCTCCAACTATATTATTTGTATACAAATTCAACAACTGTGAGCTTCCTAACTCCTCAATATTTGCAAGAATGTATGCCCTAATGTCTTCAATATGCAAGATGTCATACAAAACATACAAAAATGCACCTAAGGGCTCTATCTCAATAGATTTGAAAGGATGCCACTTGAATTTCAGACAGGGTCTATCCTTGATATCAACTACCAATGGAGCAACCATTTTCACAAATTCACAAGTTCACAAGTTTTCGCAGTAAATACGTTTTCATTGGATTAGGGTTTGATCGTCAAATCACCTTCACACTTGAATCTTTGCCAAAATTCTCCAAATTTCTCTTTAGAGCTCTCCAAACTTCTTCTCAAAATGCAAAGTGACAAATGAAGAATAAAAATGACCTTTTATCATTCGCACACCTAACTTTTTGTCACAATAAATGTTTTTTCACTAACTCATCCAAATACGCTATTTCCATACTCTGAGAAAGATAACTCTTATATGGACTTTCAACTTTGCATAAATACTCTCTCCAACTATTTTAGCTGCATTTGTAGATCATGAATGCAATCACTACACTCATCCATATCCTAGTACAAACTATTGGCAGGGGGTTTGAAGAATTTTCTTGAGAACTCTCCCTAGGCCAAAGTCCTTAATCTAATTCCTAGAGGAATTACCAGATCTTGGTTCTGGTGTGGAATCATTTTATGCTCAAAGGGACTCTTCTTCACCCATATCTTCTTCATTTGCTTCTTCATCTCATTTGTAGTAACTTTTCATTTACCCTTTTCATCCTTCTGCATGTTTTTCCCTTGATTTACAGACCCTTTTTGCTTCTATAATATCTAGTAGTGTGACTAGATTTGTTTCAATTGTAGCACACCACATTTCTTTGTCCAGACTAGTTGTTCCATTGATTTTCTCTTGATTTGCATTGGTTAGCAATATGGCCAAATCTATTGCATGTATAACTTTTGACATCTCTATAAAAGTTGTACATCATATTTATGCATTCATTTGACTTATGATCATACTTATTACAATTGAAACACTGATTGAAAAATGATGGACCACTTGAATTCATTCTACTTCTACATTGAGTAGCCATATGACCAAATTTATTGCAAACAAAACAATAACCATTTAAACTTTGAGCGTTAGGTTGTCTTACCAGATACCTTCCAGCTTTGTTCATCTGATTTCCTTGCCTAAATCTCCTTTGTCCAAATCTGGAACTTTCTTCTTTCTCATATCCAATACCTCAGTTTTCACCTTCAATCCTCTGAATTTTAATCAATTCATCAAGCTTGGCTTAGCTAATCTTGAACTTCTCCTTGAATTCATTTATAGTAGCAAGTTCATCTCTGAGATCAACAATCTTCTTTTCAAGCTCTTCATTATTTTTGGATTGTTCCAATTCAATCTCCAATCGATTGAATCCATTAGTAATTCAGCTGCATTCTTTAGATTTTTCTTTCAAGGACTGAGCAAGATTCTCTTCATTCTTCTTATGTTTGCAATCTCCTTTGTCATCCTCATCATAATATATTCCATCTCATGCTTCAAGACAACATTATCTCTAGAAAAAATTTCACATTCCTCTATCTTTTCCTTCAAGGCTTGACTCAGGTGTTCATCTTCAATGCTTTTACTCTCTTTTTGCTTGACCTAATCACAAAGTTCCCTTCTCTTCTCCCTGGACTTATTGATTTTATCTTTCAATGACAATGAATTTCTCAGCATTCATGAGATTTGATTGCAATTCCTAGACTTTAGATTTGGACTAATCAAGATCATCTAGGACCACCAAAAGTTTTTATTGAAGACTAATTGAATCCATTGAAACACTTTCCAAGATCATTCCCAAGCTTTTAAATTTCTTCTGAGGAACTAGGCTCTAATACCAATTGTTGGAATCAAGGAACAGTGAGAGGGGATGAATCAATTCTACAATTTTTAGTTTTATTAATATGATCTTTAAAGCACTTATAACATTCAACCAAAATAAATATGCATGAAAATAGAGCAAGCAACCACAACACCATAACACAAGGATTTTTTATGTGGAAACCTTGTTAGGGTAAAATCCACGGCAGAGGTCAATCCACAATATGATCTGAGTATACTCAAAAAGATGTTTACAAAATGGGAATGCACTTGCATTCAGGCACACTGCTCAAAAACAGAAAGGCTTACTACCTTACAATCAATGTCAAAAGAAAACTGGAGTGGTGAACTATGAAATAGAATCTATGTAAATTCCTAAGAATAGTTCTAGTTAAGCACATTAATTTATTTCTTGACCTTTTGTCTAATTTTGCTCTTCTGCTCTATCTACTTTAACTCACATCAAAAATCCTTTTATGCACAAGTGAAACTGTGCATAATCACTCTAAAATATTTCTAAATTTCATAACACATATCAACACACTTTGTACATATATAAAAAATATATGAAAAATCACTTATTTATATCTGCTATCAAGGATTTAATCACTACATGTTGGCTTCAACAAAATAGAAAATATTTACAAACTATCTGCTCAATCCATAAATAATTTTCAATGCGTACCAACCAAAGTTGGCCACAACATAGTGAGGACCAAAATCATCAAGCTCAAACACAAAAAAACTTAAACAATTACTTCTTGAATATCCAGAACATTCTATATTCACTTAGTTAGCCTTCTTGCACTGTTAAACAAAAATTGATCAACTGGATCTTCTAACTTGCACACGGATCGATACGAGGCTCTAAGATTCAAGGATAACACAAATTATATGCCAAACTACCTTCCCTAAGATCCACAACTCAAAAATATAACAAAAAATTGCATATGAAATGATGTTCACACAATTCTGTCGGATGCTCCATTCTAGTTTGACAGTAGATTACAAAACCTCGATCTAACTTCTAGTGTGATCAAATACTGATTTGTGGATTGAATCACTAACTAGGGTTACCATCAATGACAACACTAGATAAATTATGTAGTGTCTCTTGCCAACATGATAGAGTTTTTTATTTGGAGGCATGTCATCAGATAACCCTTGCCGACAATATCTATGGCGCTAGAAGGCACAAAATAAGTATTTATCTGATTCCCCTTAACATTGCCAATAGTCAGGTAACACTGGTGAAGTGGAAGGAGAAGGGTGAGCTTACAAACAAACTAACATTCTTAGGCTTGGTTCTTATTTGTGACACATGGGACTAAAATCTGACAAAGTAGCTCCCAACTTTGAAACATAAGAGTCAAGAGTATTTTGAGTCGAGGAAGAATATGACTCAAGAAAGGCTAGAAGTACACATCAACTTGGCCTACATACCATTCAAATGACCACCATGGCTAAACTTTTGTGTTCAATAGGCATAGTATCAAAAGAAGCTCCCAATAGGAAAATCCCTCAACACATAATTGAAATGTCTGGGGTGGTTGAAAAGTAAGAAAAAAAAATTCTAGAGGTTTCAACAAGAGATGAGATGCCCCAATGCCTTGTTCAAATATCTGTGACCATATGATGAAAATTTTGATGAGGTTTATGGCAAAGAGGTTGATACCAACAATAGTAATCTAGAGACTAGTCATGAGATTGAATAGGAGGAGCTTCTACACCATGCTTCCTAGCCTCGAGAATCAGAAAAAAGGAAAAGATCGAGCCAAAAGGACTCATAAGTCATGTCCTTCATGAGTGCTCAAAGCAAATGGAAAAGAACTCAGCGGTCCCCAAGAAATCCCATTATAGTTATCAAAGGCCATGTTTCGATAGGATCGACTGCCAAAGGATCAGAGCGTACTAGTTTTGTCCATACAAAGAGGAGACAAGTCCAAGATCTAGGTAGACCCAGTGCATTAGTCAGAGGAGAAGAAAAAGTGGAGTCTACTTTGCAAGGTTATTTTGGCACCACAACTCAGGTAAGTTTTTCTCCCTCTCTTCTTTCTCCCTTTGCATCTCTAGTTACTCCTCTACCCCCATCTATGGAGAAGAGGCCTCCATTTTTTGACCCCGATATTTTGGTCCTTAATGAACCCACAACCATTTTCAATAATGAACCTTGTGAAGTAACTCTGTGCACTGAACGAGCATCATCCACTTTGATCGTGATTGATTCTTTAATCATTCTATCAAGGGACCCCATTGAAAGAGCTGAAACATCCACGTTTCCCATTACTCTAGGTCGATCCACTTTTGAGAAAATGTCTCTCCTTCCCGCTTCTCTTTTCATCCTAATTAGTTTTCCCCTTGCTGAATCCTAACTTGGTATCCCACTATTTTCTATGATAATGCTCCCATTTGCCTCCCTACAGTCTCATACATTTGAGGTTTCTAATTCCATTACCCTTTTTGGTCTCCCTCTAGGTTCTTCCATTGTTGCACAAAGCACTGACATCCCCTAGAGTCTCCAAGACCATTTCAATGCAACCAACCATGCCTGACAGGATAGAAAGTAGAAACTACAAATAAAAAACATCGTGCAACTGGCTACTAAGATGATTCAAGCTTGCTTTAATGAAGAGTGGAATTCTTTGTTGATCACTACCATGAAGCTACTCGTATCCAAGCCCAAGGGGAAAATGTATATGGAAGATTATCACATTAGATCCATGGGTCTATATTTAAACAAAAATCACCCACACGACAAGGTTGTCTTAGATAAGGCCACCTAGAAGGTGGTATACGTAGATTCTAAGAGGTTGGACAAGAAATTGAAGGAGGTAGAGTTGACAAATGTAAGGGATAGGGTGAGCAGGTTGTAGATGAAAATCAAGGCCAAAGATGTTGAGATGGTCCGCATGAGACAAATACAAGATAAACAAGGAGAAGAAACTAGGTTGCTCGAGGAGGCCCAAGGTGAAAAGATTCAACTGTATGCTGAAATTGAAAATTTGAGAGTTGAGCTTGCTATTGAGTGTAAGAAAAATGTAGAGTATTGATGTACTCAAGAAAACATACATAGAGAGCTAGACAACATCCAATCTCAAGCTTCTAACAATCTATAGAAGGCCTAGGCAGAAGCAAAAACATCAAGACAAGAGAAACATGAGATTGTGTTTGCTTTGTAGGCTCATGACCAAAAGGTTAGAGGGTTGAATTCTAAATTTATAGATGTGGATATGTGCAAGATCATCATGGAAAAAATAGGCCCTTAAGTGGAAAAAAATTTAGAAAAATCAAAGTTAGGAAACTTGACGTAAAAAATTGAATACATTATCTATATTATTTCAAAAATATGTAAGAATAAAATCCGTACAACAAATTGAATGTAGTTTCTAAACTACTAGGTTTATTTTCTTTAAAAAGGAAATCTATTTGGTGAAAATTTGAAATTTCAATGCAGTAGTGTACTTAAATTTCAGGGAAAAAATAAGTAAGTGTCTGTCTGACCACCCTAACCATAATAAAATCATAGTATTTTTTTATAAGATTTTCGATATAAGTATAGGACTCATGTCCCAATGTGATGCATATTTTTTTGTAATTTTTTTCCAATAAAATAATTAATTATGATTTTTTATTACAAATTTTAAAAATATAAAACTCATGTGTCGACCACCTTAACTTGGTCAAAACTTCATGAAATTCTTTTTTTTTTAATCCTATAGTATGTGAAGCATACAATGTGACACATGTTTCAGATTCAAAAAATGTTACACTGTTTGAAAGCTATAGATGTTTTTCAATCAACCTATCAATCAAGACTTTAGTCATAATTCAAATAGAAAATGAATAATAATTGTATTAAATTCAAAGTAAATCATAATTTATATTGGTGGAAAGCTGAGAATCTCCTTTAAAAACCCTTTTCATTTCATCAATTTTAGGTAAAAAAAAGTTGTCAGCCACATACCCTACACATTCCCATCATATTGCCACTTTTTGGCCCATCATGATCCTACACATACCCATGCCCTCTAAGAGAAGAATCAGATGGAGGATAATATAAGAGCAAGAGAGGCTCAGTTCCACCAAGAGGTAACTATTCCACAAGGGTCTGGGACCCTCCCAATATTGAAAAGGTTGATATCTATGAATTGGGAAAGGATCATAGTTGTGATTGCTATTCTTAGGCCATTACTAAAGTTCTTAAGGGATGCTCAGGAATTAAATGAAAAGGTTGGCTTGGTGGTTGACCAAATTTTGTAGATATATGCTCCCTGAGTTGTGAAATTGCAAAATATATAATTTCCAGATTGTGTGTGGCCACTGATGAGGCCCTAAGAAGTGTAGGGATTCTGAATCGAAGGGTTGCCTCCAGTAAAGCAATCAAATTCATCAACTGCCACAAAGTCATGACAAAGAGCAAGGAATGCCAAGTAGTGTTGAATATAAGGGTCAAAAAAATAAAAAAGGATTCCAATATTCTACTTAGCTATGGCTTACCTTCCCTTTTCTCACTATATGGAGGGTCAAGCCACAATAGTGGTTTACAATTTGATGGAGGAAGGAAAATCCATTTTTGTGCGATTCCACTAGCTCAGGGGGTTCACTCGAACTAGCATGTTTGAAAGAACCCTTTAAGGCATTCGGTCAAACCCTAGGGTTCGAGCGAACCCTTTAAAAGTCAACAAAAAAGTAATATTTTAAGGGGTTCGAGTGAACCCCCATTCACTCAAACCCCTTTGAAATATGGATTTTAAAAAAGCTTCATACATCACTGTCAAACGAACTGACAACACTTGAACAAAGCGGCGAACGTGAACAGAGCTTTGACCGAACGACGAATGGAAACTCCTTGAGAAGTTTATCAACGTGCACCACCTTGCCACTATATATCAACCTTAACCTCCATAGCTCACTAGGTTGTTATTCTTTGTTGGAATCTATTGATTTAAAATTGCATTTGTTTGAAAAAATTTAAACACTAAATATGATCAAAGAAATCCATTTTGTGCTATCATTTTATCATAGGATTCCATGAGACCAATTTTTTAATTTCAAATGAAGGAAAATTCCATGAGACCAAAATTCCAAAAAAAATTGATATTTAATTTTGAATATACCCTGTTTCAAAGCTCCTATTTTGGCTCACAAAGGGTGAAGGATGTGGAATTTGGCTTTACAACTATGAATTGCATTTTCTTGAAAGTCTCTAAAGCCTTTTCAACAAAATCATTTGCTTTGAAATTTATATTTACAGCTGCCAATTCCATTTTCTGGAAAGTTTCTAAAGCCTTTTAAACAAACCCATTTTGTAAAATTTGGCTTTACAACTGCCAATTGCATTTTCTTGAAAGTTTCTAAAGCCTTTTAAACAATACCCATTTTGTCAAATTTGGATATACAACTGCCAATTGCATTTGCTTGAAAGTTTCTAAAGCCTTTTAAACAATACCCATTTTGTAACAAAATTTGGATTTACAGCTACCAATTGCATTTGTTTGAAAGTTTTTAAATCCTTTTAAAAAAACCCATTTTGCAACAAAATTTTGATTTATAGCTGCCAATTGTATTTTCTTGAAAGTTTCTAAAGCCTTTTAAACAAACCCATTTTGTAAAATTTGGGTTTACAACTACCTTTTAAACTTCTCTCTTCTCAAGATCCTCGAATTATATAATAATCAAATTCCAAAAGAGGCAACCCCTCTTCTTAAACTTTCATTTTGGCTAAATAATTTGAATCTAATATATATTGCTTGACCTAATGGATTTTTAACATGTTGAACCATTTATTCAAAGAAAAGAAGAGAGTCCACAAAGGAATTTTGAGTAAATAAGGTATGTTTTAACTTATAAAATGTGGTAACACATAGATATTTTCCTCGCCAAAATATCTCTCCAAATTTATATCTAAATGTACATAAAAAAAAATACAAATTCATAACTAAATTTAATTCAAAAAGTTGACCATCTATGGCCTTCCATAAACTTCTCGACAATGTCATTCCCATAAATGATAAATTAAAAGTTAAGTTATGACCTACACCAAAATGACATGAAATTATCTTTCTAAGATGTCATATTTGCATTATAAATCCCTCAAAGAAATTTTTAACTAATTTTAAACACTCAAACAAATACATATATATGAATATACTTGACTTATAAATTCTTGGAACATATCAATCCATCACAATTAAAATCTTAGACATCATGCATAATATTTTTTATGTATTCACAAAGCTACCTAGGGTCTCATAAGACTCGAGTAGGTGAATACCAATATGCATATATCTAATGGTGGGGTAAATGGAGGAGGATTAGGAGTAAGTTCATATATATCTATTACTTATTTTGCAATCCAATATATTGGTTGGAGAGGTTTCATTTGAATAGAAGAAGTGAAGATAAGGTCTATTAAAATATGACTCACCATGTTCTCTATTCTTAGGATTTTGGAGTATATCAAAATATCCAACCTATATTTCATTGTCAATCTCAACCAATCTTTGCTTCAAATTCCAAATCATCCACACAATCCTCCCTAAAATATTCAATATAAGAAACATAATTATGAGGAAGATACAAATAATCCTTGACATAACTTTTTGTATCAAAGGATAATATGGTTCTATAATTTTAAACTATTTCCAATTTTGAAATCAAAATACAATCAATTATCTATTTAATCTCAATAATCATAATTTTAAGGCAAACATAGATTACTTGAATCTTTTTAAGGTATCTCATTAGATTCTACTTACTCTAACTTAAATTTAAAAAACAACATTAAAATCCACATAATAAATTTCAAAGACATAATATTATTACAATATTATTCAAAAATCTAATTGTAATGAACATGTTATAGTAATGAATATTCAAAATTTAAAGCTATGAAAATATATAACCAAATGATCCTTAATTTTCATATATCATTTGTGATGAGAATGTTGAATATTATAATTTTTTAGGCCAATCTTTAGGCACTAATTCACCATTGTTAAAATGATCCTTAGTTTATTCATTGCTTTTTCACGATTATAAATTTTTACAATTTCTAGTAAACCAAACTAAAAATAATGGTATAGATTAAGATTCTTGTCTTTATCCTACATTTGAGTCATGTTTGATTAGATTTACTATCATATTTAGAAGTTGTATTTTGTTGTTATATATTTTTTAACATATATAAAATGTATGGTTGGATTAGTGAGATGTTTATAACAAGTATACAATATGAAGTCAAAATTTATTAGATTGATTCTTAATAAATTAGGAATAACAATTAAATTTATAGTTTTATGCAATCTATAAGTATAAATAGTTTGATGGTAGAAGTTTTATAAATATAAAAATATGATAAATGTGCGATTATTTTTCTTTCCAATCTATAAATTTTTGATGTGCTTGGCTATATTATCTTCCGTTAAATTCATCCTCTTTATGAGATTCTTATGGAATATTGATATTCTAGTGTAATTCTTAATTTTAGACATACTTAACTAGATGAATTTAGGTTCAATGAAGGAAATATAACTTTTTTTTCACTTACATAATCCTATCTTGAAGTTCATTTATGTTAACAACTATTGAATTAAATTATTTTTATCCCCAATTATTTTCAAATAATTTTACACTAATCTTTGTTTTTAGATGACTCCTCCCTGATCTAGCTATGCAGTTTTCTTATTCTTTCTTTCATTGTTTCATTTAAAATTTGAACCATTTAAGGATGCTATGTTATAGATTATAGTTGTCTTCCAATTCTTTAAAAATTGTTCAACCCTCTCATGGTCTAAATAATTTTACATTCAACAACAATGTCTAAAGTACATTATATACCCAACCTCTTCCCCTATTTAACACACTCATAAACCTTGTTACT
This sequence comes from Sequoia sempervirens, assembly GCA_007258455.2. NCBI lineage: Eukaryota > Viridiplantae > Streptophyta > Pinopsida > Cupressales > Cupressaceae > Sequoia > Sequoia sempervirens. Next base: position 19,962,445 of record VDFB02105785.1, read on the forward strand.
AATCTCATTCAAAGAGGTGGAATAACCAATCTTAGAAGGATCCTCATCCATGGGTTTTTTATCTTTTTTCTTGACACTAAGATCCACCACATGTTTAGGTGGTTATCAATAAAATTAATCATTTTAGTAAACATAGGAGAGACAAGGGACCCATCAATCTAGGCTCTAGTACTATTCTATAAATAGTAGAACTAGAAGCTAGAATCCTAATAATGATAGACTTTGGATAATACACAATTTTTAGTTTTGAAGGAATTGGGGAACACTTATTGGATGGGTTTTATTTCCCCTTCACCACATTTTGATTAGGATTAAGAATTGAAATAATAAAATTTTCAAATTGGTATAAGAAAAAAATAAGCCCTTCATGGAGGGGAGCTCATTTTTTCCCATGTGCAACTCTAATAATAGATTTCTTAAATTACATGAGTAAATGTAAAGGGAAGCTAACAAGTCACATGCATCTAATATTATTTATAAGGTAAAAGTGATAGGATAAACAACATTTATAGTTTCCTTCTAGGATGAAATAAATAATCAAGTAGAAACATTTATATACTTGTGAGGAAATCATCTATATGTTCCTTCCTCTTGTATTTAATTTCTTTATGAGACTTCAATCCCCTTCATGGATAAACCACTTGTAGTAGCAATACCTTCCTCAATGGCTTTAAAGGTTAACCTTCTTACTTTTTAACCAAAATTTTAATAACATTCAATTTTGTGTAATTTATGGAGCACTATTATCATTTTAATTCAAAATAATGTAAGAAATTTATATAAATTTAAAAATTAAAAAATCCTAAAATAATAGTTTTAAATTAATTGAAAACATGTTTGGACACCTCTAATTTTGTGGAACTATTTCTTAAAATCTATTTTAGTTGAATTTTATATAATAGGCAAAGGAAGCCACATATGGCATTAAGACCTTCCTTGATGGGTTTTACTAGGAAATTTTTAATTTCATTCATAGGTCAAGGTATTTTAAACAAAATTTGTGTTTGGAAAAAGGTATTTGGTACAAACTCCCAAAAAAATTAATGTTATATGTTTATGCTATTAACACATGAAATTTTGGGCCTTAAAATAGTCAAATCATCCCCATATTTTAATACAAATGAGACATTGAGGCTTTATGTCACTTATAATAGATCTACTATTCATAAATTATTTGATATAGATCCATTTAGATCAATCCATATATCCTAATTTCTATCAAATCATAGGGTGTCAATTTCAATAATTACACAATGAAGCACATACAATTTTTCATTTGCTAGCAGAGGGTTATCTTATTATGCCATTAAAATAAAATATAGGTCCTCAATACTTTTCATCTTTATTTTCCATCATTACATTGAACCTTCTAAGGGACATCTTTATTGGTAATCATCTAATGCATAAAGACAAATAATGTCAAATTTAAGCCCTTAATCTTATAAATAACTTAAAATAATTTATAACATGGGTAAACACTAGAGTCAATCACATAATCTATCATATACTTATCAATCAAATTTCATATCATGTATGTCATTCTAATGACTAGCTTCCAAATAAAATCATCCTTCTAAATAAATTAAAGTGCTCAATTATGGTTACATGTTACCAATTTTACTTCTTGTAAAATAATATAATCAATAAACTCATAAGATCTTCTAAACATACAATCAATAGCTCTCTTGCTAAGAGATTATTTACCTTTTACATTTAAACTATTAAAATTCATAATTAACCATGGTAACACTTAATATAGTCAAGTAATAAAAATATAAAGCCTTCATTTCCTTCCTCTTTTGGGAGACTTGGATCTACAACCAATTATGTGCATCATTATACAAAGCTCGTTCATTATATCTAGTTGTAGAATTTGTATAGGCGAATTTTTTAGTTTTAAAAAATGTAAGAATTGATTTATTTTACTATAATATCCAAGAAATTTATAAAAATATTAGTAATAAAATAATTATTAATATTATCTAAATGAGTAAATATAACCATATTTTCATATGGAGGATTTTAGATTATCTATAAGATTTGAGGTAATAGAAAAAATATGTACAAAGATTAAATCTTCATTTTCTCCTATTCTTTCATTATTTCTTTCTTTATGTACTAGGGTTAAATCTTCATCTAGATTTGTTGTGTACTTATAAGAAACCTTTGTTCCTTAGTGTCATGTTCTTGTACATTGTATGGTAACTTTCATGATAAATATTATGTGCATGTGTCCCTTCCTCCTATCAAATTTTCTTTATGGATATGAGGAAGTTTATTTCTAATTTTTTGGTTTCCTCATCAAAATATTGCTTCAATAATTTAGAAATTATATTTACAAGCTTATCATCTCTCTCATTTTCTTCTCTTATTTGTACCTTCAATAATGGCTAAATTGATTTTACATGACCACCAATGTTAAGTAATGATGCTTTCCCTTTATTACTAGTTGTAGAAAATAAATCTTAGATGCAACCTTTATCAAGATTTTTTAAGTCTTTAATGGCACATTTTGTACTAGAGTACACACTTGTAAATTTAAATTTTAGAACTATTTTACATTATGTTTTGTGTGCAATCTAGTAATTTGAATGTTTTGATTATTAAAAACTATGATAGATGTTGAATATTTTTTTGTTAATGGTATGAAAATATTATTGATGAGTAGATGCATTATTAAAATTGTTTTAGACTTCTATTCCCTATATCTAGATATATTATTTACCAACGTCTCATTTCTCCTTTAGGTGTACATACATATATAACATGGAAAATGTAGTTGTTCCACCTCTAGAATCTTTGTTTGCAAATACCACTAATGAGATTAAGAAATTGAGAGACTCATTAGTAGAGGGTGCAAACTTAGGGATATATTCTAAAGTATGCATGTCAATATTACATAGTCTAGAAAAACTAAGAGATGAACTTGCAAAAACTAGTGCATATTCCCCTGATAGAGTAGCTACCATTCTTTCCCACATGTGGGAAGAAGTACATGGTGAGGTTCCCTTTCAAAAAATATAGGATGTTGTGACCAAAGAAATGATAAAAAAACTTGTTTTCCATTTTATCAAAATGTCTGTAAGGTGAGGGGATACTAGGTCACTAGATGTGTGGATCATGCTATGGCCCCATTGATCTACCCATGATTTCTCATAGCACATGGTTAATATCCAAACAATGACCAGATTCCATTATACTTTGTTCAACAGTTGTATGTTGAGGTCCATTTGGGCCTCAAAGTCAACTGCTTGGACTTTCCAGCATATGTTGATCAAGGGTGTGGTAGGATTACCGATAGGCCCACCTATCATTGATAAGATAGACCAGCCCCAGTGTTCAGGGTACTGGTTGGTGGCAGGTCTCCTACTCTCACCCCAACTCTAGCCCCTTTAGCAGATGAGGTTGTCGTTGCTTCCCAAAAGGAAACAATTGACACTGTAGGTGACATTATAGTTGCCACCACTAGGATATCTACTAATCATGTAGGTCATGATCCACAACATTTCCATCATAGTGGAACAAAATGGATCCTTATACAATGGCGGGAATCCCTACTCCCATAGAGATCGATGGAATTTTAGGAGATATCACATGTGGGACTCTTCATTGTTTGGATGAGGACCTCTTGGAGGCATATTCCTTCATCACATAAGATATGGGATTAGTATAGAGGAGGCCATAGATCATTTGGCACATGGAGTTCATCCACATCCAAGATCCCATCACTCTCAGCCCAACACTAGTGCACGTTAGGATCCACCTATAGATCATTTGGTTGCTACACAGACTATGGGTTTTACTAAGATGTTGATTGATCTCGGTTCATCATCATCGATGCCATCTCACCTACATAGTCCTCTTCACTCATAATTTATGGCACCACAGGGGATGAATTAGATGGATGTATATGCTAACTCGTCACTTGAACATTTGGTTCATATGGTGGAGATGACCGTTGTAGAGGATTTAGGTCATCCGGTATCAGATGATGTGCATGTATGTGTGCATGTGCATGTTTCAATTATTTTTAAATTTTAGTTTTAACTAGATATTCATGTGCTGATATATAGATGTGTATATATATATTGCAGGTGGACATACCTCATGTCACTCCTAGCCTTGCTCCAGATCGTGTACATTGACATGACTCTATGGATGATTCTACTACCAGTGGACATGTGAGTTTCAAATTTTTATATATACATGTGTATATGTACATGCATAGGTATGCATAGATCTAGATAGATATTTAAAAATACAAGTACATTCTTAAAAATAACTTTCATAAAATTTATTTAATATATTATATGTATTTAACACATTGTGTACACGATTTTATTTGCAGGGGTCAGCACATCCATCAAAGCAGGGTTCTCATTCAGATGGTCATTCGACTAGGAGTCGATATTCATATTAGGCCCTGCACTAGATTTATGATCTTTACTACATGTATTTTCTTATATGATGATCTCTAATATTCAACATTTTATGATCTCCAACTTACATTTTCTTATATGATATACATTTGATCTCTAACATACATTTGCTTATTTGATGATCTCTTTCCTTATAACATGTTTATGTGTATACACTGAATCTATTTTTATGTATGTATGTGTTTTCTTATATTTAAATGTTTATATGACATACATACATTTTCTTATATTCAATATGCATACATAATTTTCTTATTTGATGACCTCTTTGCTTATAACATGTTATGTTTATACATTAAATTTATTTACATTTATTTATGTGTTTTCTTATGTTTACATGTTTATATGATATGCATGCTTATCTCTAGTAGAATTTTAGGATTAGAGTATTTAATTTTAGCCAAAAATCAATAATGCACATTGAAATAAGTTTTGTTGATGATGAACCCACAAACAAAGACCATCAAAATGGTCCCAAATGTTATTATAGAATCTCCTAGAGTTGTGAAATTTTATGTTAGTTCATTTGATCACAACATCCCATTTGACCCTATATTCCCAAAGATAAGGAAATGAATGCCACTTTATAATTAAGTTCATTTGTGTTGATCACAATAAATATTTTGCACATGCACGGTCCCTTGAATTTTATAGTAAGAAATAAAAAATGATAAAATAAATTACTCCCAAGAAAGTAAACTAATGATATTTTATAAATTAGTGTATTTACAAGCCTATTTATTAATTCACATGTTCTACTAGAGTTTTAAAATTTGATAAAAATGATGAAATTAAAATCTTGATACAAAATAAGAACAAATAAAGTGGATCACTTTGTGGTACACAAAACTCATATTTTTTAAAAATGACTTAAGCAACATTCACCATTGAGGAGTTGAGAACAAAATATAATTATAGAGAAGAGGTAGGAAGTTTCAACTTAGGATAGGAAAATTTTATTCTTTGAAACATTAAGAGAATTCAATTCAAATTATACCTCTATGTGCTCAAATTATTGTTCTACCCTCTCTACATCTCCTAAAAATGAAAATATCTCAACTATTGGTTTACAACCATCAAGGTGTGTTTGGTTAACTAGAATGACCATGGAAATTTTCCTCTACTATATATAGGGTTGTTCCCTTACTCTACAATGAGCATAACTTATCTAAGAGACACTTTATTAAACACAATGTTATCTCATTGGTTGAGATAATCTTTCACCTTTGGTATTAGGCTTGAGGAATATTATCTTTTTGACAAGGAACAAAATTCTAAAATTACTCTATGTTGCATACCTATACATTAAATAACAACAAAATCCACAATGAAATAACTTGTTTTATTACCACTTGATTCATTTAAATACAAGCATATAAATACAAGCTTATTTTTCATTATTCCATATAAAATTTCAAGATTAATTCACATTTATATCACTTGCAACACATATTTTGGAGGAGATTTTTGCACATTTATCAAGGAGGAAAATATTGGAGAATACAACTTTTCATTTTTATCAATCAAGGAAAATTTTGGAGGAGAATTTAACTATATTGGTAGATGATTTGTTTTTAGGGCCATCTTTAACTTGAAGAAGAAAATGGGACAACAAAGAAAAAGAAAAATTGTGTCTCAATGAAAATTGTCAAAAGAAGAAGAACAAAAGAGGCATGAACACAACTTGGAAAATTATCATAGAAAGAAATAAGGTACATGATTGTTTCTTCTCTCTCTCTCTCTCAAGTGTGTGTTTAGGAATTTTATTAACACCTCAATTTTTTTCCTTATAAATATATTTCCAATCATGAAAACCGTGTTAGATTTAACTTGGAAACTTTAATATTAAAAAATAGTCATCTTGCATAGATATTACCTAAATTCCTTATCATCTATTTTGAATTTCTTTTGTTCCATGGAATTATTAAGTTAAAGAATCTTTGACTTTATTTGTTTCAACTCCACTTAAATAGCTCATAGTCTCTCACTTTCTTTGCTTGCATGTAAATTCAAACAACAAGAGGGAAATTCTCAAGCTGAAGTCAAGCCAAATCTAGATATTGGATCAAATGAATCTGCTAAAGAGCACATGGACCTTGAAGATAGGGAGGAGACCCAAGTTAAAATAATGCTTGTTGGAGAGCGGTCATGATCACTTCCTTCTACTGGTATGGATGAGTATATATAAAACTAGTTGAAACTTCTCTCACTTATAGCATCAAGTCTTATCACTTTTTTTTCTTACATACATAAACATCACTTATATCTAGCATCATCTCTCACTTTATTTGCAAAATATTTTATGACATGTACAAAGGGCTCAACAAGCAGGAAGTTCTCATGTTGAAGTCAATCCAAATCTAGATATTAGATCAGATGAATCCATTAAAGAACACATGGACCTTGAAGATAGGGAGGAGGCCCGAGTTCAAACAATGCAAGTTGGAGAGGGGTCAATATCACTTCCTTCTATTGGTATGGATGAGCATATAAAACTAGTTGAAAAGGTGAGGAAACTAATTTCCTATAGAAATTTAGATCATTTACTTGAAATGGATATGGAGAAACTTAAATGTTATACTGACTAGCCTGCAAATAAAAGAAAGAGGTCAATGACTAAATCTATAAATGGAATAATCAATGATCATTTCAATCATCTTGAAACACTTGAAAAAACCCAATTGTTATCATGTTTACTTCTTCAGAATGAGTTGAAAGAGTCATTAGAATTGTTGGGTGTACATTTAGCATCAAATAAGAAGAAACACATGGAATTACAAAAGGATATTGTTCAAAATGTCAAAAAGGGTTTAGATTCCATTGGGAAAGGATCTCGATTAATGGATAAGGCCACTACAAGAAGGGTCATGTTGACATCTATTATATTTAATCAAGATATAGCAAGAAAAAGAAAAATGTCTACACTTTTAGCTGAAATTGGTTATAGTAGAACCACACTAATAAAATATGAGAAAAAGAGAAAGCTTCTGGATGAGAATTCATAAGGAAATTGGACAATTATGTGTAGAGCTCCCCATTCTGATAGGATTGAAGATGTTAGGAACTTGATCTCAAGTTTTAGCATGATTAGACTCGTCCATCATCAAATACTAGAGATGTTATGAGACACAGGATTGGGCCTCATATTTATGAAAATCATATCAAACATTTGCTAGACATAATACAACTTGAGATGTATATGAACTTTTGTAATATATATCCTCATATAAAGATTGGGAAATTTTTTTTTGAAAGGTTAAAGCCATATTATGTGAAGATAAACAAGTTTTTTGAAACTTGTTGTTGGTGTTATCATATTGAATTTGATCTCTGCTATTAGGTGCTTCAAAATATGAGAGAAGAAAGTTGTAGTTTTCAAAATGCACCTCCTAAATAGGAAAGTTTGTTCATAAAGACTATGTTATGTGATCATGAAAATGAACCTCAAATAAACTACATAAAAGGAATTTGTGAAACATGTGGAAATTTGGCTAAATTTACTTCAAGAAATGAGGATACTAACCTAACAAAGACAATAAATTGCAAGAGGTAAGTACTATTCTTATAGGGTTTATTTGTTTTAATTTGATTAGATTGTTATTTCAATTCTCTAATGTAATGTTTCATTGATTGTGTGGTTTATTACTTATTCACATATTTTACTCACATAGGTACAAGTATGTAAAGTTTCAAAAAAAATTTGGCAAAGAATCCAAAAGGTTGAACTATGTAGAAGAGGAGATTCCTATTGGAAAATTTATGGAAGATTTTCAAAAATTGATACAACCATACATACAAAATTCCGTTTTTGCTAAGTGGCAAGCACAATAATTCCAAACATTGAGAGATACTTTCTCACTTGGAGTAGTTCTATCAGTAGTTGACTTTGCAAAAAATTACTCTTTCATACATTAAAAGGAGATTCAATTAGAATATTACTTTTCAAAGTAGACACTATTATGGTTCATGTGTGTTATGTTAGAAAACCAAGATCACCTGCATGCAAAGGGATACCTATCACATGCAAAAGACATGCAAAACCAAAGAAGATGTTTTGTAAACCTCAAAGTAAAAATGCATTATTGAGAATCAATTATTACAAAGAGATCAATCCTTATGAAGGAGATCAAGAAACCCTAAAAGGGAAACACTAAATGAAACCCTAGTGTGCACACTTAATAATTAATCAATTATTAATGTGCCTAAGTTTAGCTTAAGTAAATAAAGAAATAAGTGACTTAATTAATTAACCAATATGATATAATTAATTAAGTGGAATAACTTATTACTCTAACACCCCCCTTAAGATAAACTTAGGAAGAAGCTAAAACACTAGAATAAGATGCATGAAAGCAAATATGGGTCCCGACAACAAAGGCCTGATCAGGTACCCATTTACAAATGCAAGAATGAGGTAGAGAAGGAAAAACCTAGTGGGACAAAACCCCCCTACAATGAGATGACATGCTGCAAAGAAGCACTGGAAGAAAACTGTGGAGTAACACTAGAACCTGATTCTGGCAAGCAAGGAAAGATTCTTCTATTTACTACTGAAACCAGATGAGAGTCACTGATTGACTCAAGGAATCATGATAAAGCAACAATAGACCCGATGCCACAGAACACTCAAAAACTCCAAATAGGAATAAACCTCAAATCTATGAAGTAGCAAACAATTATTGAAAGATGAATTACTGAAAATGAAGTGCAAAGATGCAAGATACACCCTCCCAACTGCCAAAACAACCAAGTAATCTCCAAACAACCCATCAAGCCAAATATATACTAATTGATCAACCTAGGATAGATACAAAAAAATTGCATGGACAACAACATAGAGCTCCTCAATACCTTTCCAACGCCTCAAAGATAGCAAAAATCAAAGATTGTGGCAAAAAGTTATGAGCTCGGAAGCATTAAATAAACATCTGACTTCAAACAGCAATAAATGTAGTAAAAAAGTAAAATACTGGAAAATAAATAGCACCACTAGAAAGTTCTTAGAACCAGCTTTCTGGCGATATCTTATTTGCATGATTTCAATACCGTATGCCCAAGTTATGCCAAAAACAAAAAAAATTGCTTCTTTAGGCAAAATTAGGGCTAGGAGGGGGCAAAGAGGGCCGGCCATATGTTGACGTCATGCTGACGTTAGCCATTCACGAGCGTAAATTTGACAACCATCTGGCTGTCGAGACAAAAAATGCCCCCCTATGGGAAAAAAAATCGGCGACTAGAATATACCTGAGTATAATCAGAATATTCCCAGTAAGCTCCCAAAATATTCTTCTGTCGGCAGGTTGGTGGGCTGGAGCTGGGCTCCTGGTCTCCATAGGACTGTCGCGGGGCTGATAGAGGCCCGTGGGGGCTGAACTGAGGCCCCCGGTCGGCCATAGGACTAGGGCAGGGTGGAGGGAGCCCTCAAGGGCTGGCTGGGTCAGTGGCTGATGCAGGGTGGCGGCAGACCGACGGTCATACCTGCCGGCAGTGGAGGAATGGTGGCCACTGGATGGCCAAAAACTTATACACTGTGAGCATCGACGCAGAAATAAAAAAACCCCATTTTTTGCATATTTTTCAATTTTTGTGCCTCGGCAAGCGAGCTGGGGAGGCCGTACGGCCTCCCTAGCAAATTTTTTTTGCCTCAAAAACAACTTTCTCCAAAATCGATGAAATGAAAGGCGATCTTAGGGTTTTTGGCCACTGCAAATGCAATGGTGGCCTCTGTTTCTGCTCAAAATGCACCAAAATTTTTGCTACCCCTAGATCTTGCAAAAAAGATGCCTATGGAAACCCTTGCATTAGAAACTCATTGAAAGGTCATATCTTTAGATCACGAACAGGCAGCTGTAGGTCTGGAGCTCTGATACCATGTTAGAAAACCAAGATCACCTACATGCAAAGGGGTACCTGTCACATGAAAAAGACATGTAAAACCAAAGAAGATGTTCTATAAACCTCAAAGTAAAAATGCATTATTGATAATCAATTATTACAAAGAGATCAATTCTTATGAAGGAGATCAAGAAACCCTAAAAGGGAAACACTAAAGGAAACCCTAGTGTGCACGCTTAATAATTAATCAATTATTAATGTGCCTAAGTTTAGCTTATGTAAATAAAGGAATAAGTGACTTAATTAATTAACCAATATGATATAATTAATTAAGTGGAATAACTTATTACTCTAACATGTTATCGACATGCACAATTAGAATTGGATGGTGTTGAGAGTACAGATGAAAAATGATTCATTAAGAAAGAATATCACTTTTATATTAGTGAAAATAAAGAGCATGACACACTTTTTGTACAAAATTTCTTTACAATTGTTTTTGAGAATTTGACAAGTAGGGGTGTAAAATTTGAAAAGCATTTTGTATGGTCAGATGGATGTGCGACACAATTCAAATATTAATAGACATTCTATGTACTTTGTATATATCATAAAATCTACAAAATACCACATTTTTGGAGTTTTTTTGAGAGTAGGCATGGAAAAGGTGAGCATGATGGAGTAGGAGCTTGCATCAAATGAGCTTTAAACCATTCTACCCTCTCTCAAGTCTCTCTCTCTCTCACTCCTTCTATCTCTTTCCCCTCTTCCCTTAACCCTCTACCCTCTTCCCTTAAGACTTAAACCCTTAAACCCTTAAACCCTTAAATGTTAAAACCCTCTATCATCTACCCTCTACCCTTACACCCTTAAACCCTATACCCACTACCCTTAAACCTTAACCCTTAAACCCTCTACCCTCTACTCTTAAACCTATACCCTCTATCTCTCTCTCACTCCCTCCCTCCCTCTCTCTCAAGTCTCTCCCTCCTACCCTCTCCCTCTCTCAGGTTTCTCTATCTCACTCACTCTAAGCTACACTCACCCTATACCTCTCTCTCTCCCACTCCCTCCCTCTCACTCTCTCTCAAGTCTCTCCATCCCTACCACTCTCCTCTCTCAAGTCTCTCTCTCTCTCTCTCCTCCCTCTCTAGCTCCCATCTACCCTCTACATTTTCTCTCTCTCCCTCCCCTCTCTGTCTCAAGTCTCTCCCTCCTACCCCCTCTACCTCTCCTCTATAACCTTAACCCTTAAACCTTAAACCCTTGTACCCTCTACCATCTATCTCTCTCACACTCCCTCCCTCTCTCTCTCAAGTCTCTCCATCCTACACACTCCCCTCTCATGTATCTCTCTGTTGTCCTCACTCCTATCTTTAGCCCCCTCTACCTCTACCCTTTATCTCTCCCCTCCCCCCTCTCTCTCCTCCAAGTCTCCCTCCTACCCCTCCTCTCTCCCTCTACCCTTAACCTTTAAACCCTAAACCATTGCCCTCTACCTCTCATCTCTCTCCCACTCCCCCTCTCTCTCTATCAAGTCTCTCCCTCCTACCCATGCTCTCTCTCTCAAGTCTCTCTCTCCTCACTCCTTGTATCTCTAGATCCCCTCTACCCTCTACCCTTTATCTCTTTCCCACTCCTCTCTCTCTCATGTCTCTCCCTCCTACCCCCTCTCCCTCTCTCCCTATACCCTTAACCTTAAACCCTAAACCCTTGTACCCTCTGTCCTCTATCTCTCTCCCACTCCTCCTCTCTCTCTCAAGTCTCTCCCTCCTACTCACTCTCCCTCTCTCAAGTCTCTCTCTCTCTCTCACTCCTATCTCTTGATCCCCTCTACCCTCTACCCTTAAGCCTTAAAGCCTTAAAGCCTCTCTCTCTCACTCACTCACTCCTTCCATCTCTTGATCCCCTCTACCTTCTACCCTTAAGCCTTAAACCCTTAAACCCTCTCTCTCACTCACTCACTCCATCCATCTCTAGATCCCCTCTACCCTCTACCCTTAAACCTTAAACCCTTAACACGCTACCCTCTACCCTTAACCCTTAAATGTTAAAACCCTCTATCCTCTACCCTCTACCCTTACACACTTAAACCCTATACCCTCTACCCTTAAACCATCTACCCTTTACTCTTAACCCGATACCCTCTATCTCTCTTCCACTCCGTCCCTCTCTCTCTCTCTCTCAAGTTTCTCCCTCCTACCCTCTCCATCTCTAAGGTCTCTCTCTCTCTCACTCACTCACTCCTATCTCGAGCTCCCCTCTACCCTCTACCCTCTATCTCTCTCCCACTCCCTCCCTCTCCCTATCTCAAGTCTCTCCCTCTTGCCCACTCTCCCTCTCTTAATCCTATCTATAGATCCTCTGTACCCTCTACCCTTTATCTCTCTCCCACTCCCCCTTCTCTCTTAATTCTCTCCCTCCTACCCACTTTCGCTCTCTCAAGTCTCTCTCTCTCTCTCACTCACTCCTATCTATAGATCCCCTTTACCCTCTCTCTCTCACTCACTCACTCCTTCCATCTCTAGATCCCCTCCACCCTCTACCCTTAACCCTTAAACCCTTAAACCTCTCTCACTCACTCACTCCTTCCATCTCTAGATCCCCTCTACCCTCTACCCTTAAGCCTTAAACCCTTACACCCCCTACCCTCTACCCTTAACCCTTAAATGTTAAAACCCTCTATCCTCTACCCTCTACCCTTAAACCCTTAAACCCTATACCCTCTACCCTTAACCGTTAAACCCTCTACCCTCTACTCTTAACCCTATACCATCTATCTCTCTCTGAATCCCTCCCTCTCTCTCTCAAGTCTCTCCCTCCTACCCTCTCCCTCTCCCTCTCCCTCTCTCAGGTCTCTCTCTCACTCACTCACTCCTATCTTGAGATCCCCTCTACCCTCTACCTTGTATCTCTCTCCCTCTCCCTCCCACTATCTCTCTCAAGTCTCTCCCTCCTACCTACTCTCCCTCTCTCAAGTCTTTCTCTCTCTCTCTCTCTCCTTATATCTCTAGATCCCCTCTACCCTTTATCTCTCTCCCACTTCCCCCCTCTCTCTCAAGTCTCTCCCTCCTACCCACTCTCCCTCTCTCAAGTCTCTCTCTCTCAGTCACTCCTTCCATCTCTCGATCCCATCTACCCTCTACCCTTAAGCCTTAAAGCCTTAAACCCTCTCTCTCTCACTCACTCACTCCTTCCATCTCTAGGTCCCCTCTACCCTCTACCCTTAAGCATTAAACACTTAAACCCTTTCTCTCTCTATCAATCCTATATCTATATCCCCTCTACCCTCTACCCTCTACCCTTAACCCTTAAATTTTAGAACCATCTATCATCTAACCTCTACCCTTACACCATTAAACCCTATACCCTCTACTCTTAACTCTTAACCCTTAAACCCTCTACCAACTACGCTTAACCCTATACCCTCTCTCTCTCCCACTCCCTACCTCTCTTTCTCTCAAGTCTCCCTCCTACCCTCTCCCTCTCTTAGGTCTTTTTCTCTCACTCACTCACTTCTATCTCGAGCTCCCCTCTAGCCTCTACCCTATATCTCTCTCCCACTCCCTCCCTCCTCTCTCTCAAGTCTCTCCCTCCTACCCACTCTCCCTCTCTCAAGTCTCTCTCTTTCTCTCCTCCTCCTATCTCTACATCCTCTCTACCCTCTACCCTCGTCTCTCTCCCCACTCCCTCTCTCTCTCTCAGTCTCCCCTCCCACCCCTCTCCCTCTCCCTCTACCCATGGCCCTTAAACCCTAAAACCTTGTGCCTCTACACTTTATCTCTCTCCCACTCCCTCCCTCTCTCTCTCAAGTATCATCCTCCTACCCACTCTCCCTCTCTCAAGTCTCTCTCTCACTCTGTCACTCCTTGTATCTCTAGATCCACTCTACCCTCTACCCTTGAGCCTTAAACCCTTAAGCCATCTCTCTCTCACTCAATCACTCATTCCATCTCTAGATCCCCTCTACCCTCTACCCTTAAGCCTTAAACCCTTAAACCCTCTCTCTCTCTCACTCACTCCTTCTATATCTAGATCCCCTCTACCCTCTACCCTTAAGTAGGTTAAACCCTTAAACCCTCTCTCTCTCACTCACTCACTCCTTCTATCTCGAGCTCCCCTCTAGCCTTAAACACTTAAAGCCTCTCTCAGTCACTCACTCACTTCTTCTTTCTCGAGCTCCCCTCTACCCTTAAACCCTTAAACACTCTTTCTTGAGCTCCCCTCTACCCTTAAACCCTATCTCTCTCTCTCTCACTCACTCACTCCTATCTCAAGCTACCCTCTACCATCCACTCTTAACCCTATACCCTCTATCTCTCTCCCACTCCCTCCCTATATCTCTCTCAAGTCTCTCCCTCCTACCCCCAATCTCCCTCTCTATCACTCACTCCCTCTATCTCTCTCCCCTCTACCCTTAAACCCTCGACCCTTAAACCTCTGTACCCTCTATCTCTCTCCCACTCCCTCCCTCTCTCTCTCTCTCTCAAGTCTCTCCCTCCTACTCTCTCTCACTCACTCAAGTTCCTTCTATCTCGAGCTCCCCTCTACCCTCTACCCTCTACCCTTAACCCTTAAACCTTAAAAGGGTCTTAAAACCTCTAACTTCTATTTCTCTCCCATCCCTCCCTCTCTCTCTCTCTCTCTCAAGTCTCTCCCTCCTACCTCCTCCTCTCCCCTACCCTTAACCCCTAAACCATTGTACCCTCTACCCTTTATCTCTCTCCCACTCTCTCCTCTCTCTCTCTCAAGTCTCTCCCTCCTAGAACCACTTCCCGTCTTTCAAGTCTCTCTCTCTCTCTCTCACTCACTCCTATCTCTAAATCCCCTCTACCCTCTACCCTCTTCCCTTAAGCCTTAAACCCTTAAACCCTCTCTCTCTCTCTCTCACTCACTCCTTCTATCTCAAGCTCCCCTCTACCCTTAAACCCTAAACCCTTAAACCCTCTACCCTCTACTCTTAACCCTATACCCTTTATCTCTCTCCAACTCCCTCCCTATACCCCTATAATTCATTTGAACATTTAATTAAGACAACTGATAGAGATATAATGTTCTCAATATTTTTTCTTTGTTGTGAGTTGCTATTCAATTCCAATGGAGACTTTAAAGAATACTATGATTTTCAAATACTCTAAAATTTCAAGAAGAATGACGTGAAGAAAATACAATTTTTTCTTATTTCTTCTCCACTTTAATATATAATCTCACACCAAAACATCCATGTGAAATCTCCACCAACTTCTCAAAATGGTTGTATTTTATGGTGGACTAAATCCACCAAATGTATGAAATAATTTTTATGCATCTATAATCATCATAGCTCATATGTTATGATGAACTTCAAACTCATTCATGTTGCAATAGATTTGGAGACTTAACCCTTATTTCCACCTCTCTACTTGTTATAAGTTGTTAAGATGCCCTACTAGAAGCATACAACTAGTGCCTATACTCAGTAAAGAGCTTATATAAAAGCTAAACTTCATTGGTTGAAGATTCCTAATAAGTTTTATTAGGAGTTGTTCAGTCCTAGAGAGCTAAAATAGTTCCTAGAAACTCATGTCCATTTGGGTAGTGAACAAAATCTTGACATTACTACCTCATCATTTCTCTCTAGAAACTCATATTCATTTGGGTAGCTAACAAACTCTAGTGTAGTCATTCTATCATGTTTTCAAAAAATACATCAAAGCCATTTATAATATCTTTTCCAAAGCCACATTCTCGTGGTTCTCATGATCAAAAGCTAAGGCTAAGCATAAATTCAACAATCAAGATGAAGAATCCTAGTAGGAAATATTTGAGGCTATCCTTCCTCAAATTTAACACAAAATTGTAGCTCAAACTAGAGGTGACTAAATGAGGTGCAAGGATTGAAAGTGGTTGGGATAAAATGAGCAAGCAACCTCTAATTGTTTTCGTTATATTAGAGGAAAAACATGATTTTATGAGAGTTAAAAGCCATGTTCTTTGGACATGATTTAATTTCATACATGCAGGATTCATTATCTTACAATCACAAAGGGTTAAGAACATGTACTATTCTCATTTGCCTCTCTTTTTCATAATTGGATTCATTCATACCTCCTCCATGTTAAATAAGGAGAGAGTGATAAATTTTGGAGCATCGAGAATAAGATTATTGGTAGAGAATTTTTTTGGAAGTGATTAGAGGCGTGAAGATTGAATCAAAAGTCCCTAGGTATGTAGACTGACCCCTTTGTTTCATGTTTTATTTGTTGTACATTTCAATGTTCTTTATCATCGTTGTTCCTTTTTTGTATTCTTACATATTTGTGCTTATTTATAATATATAAGTATATAATATATTATTTATAATTATTAATAATATATAAGTATATAGTATATTATTTATAATTATTAATAATATATATGATTTATATATTATTAATAACTATTATATAGATATAATTTATATTATAGAGAATATAAAAAGTATATAATTATTATATATTATATAATTAATATTATAAGTATATATTTAGAGGCAAAACATGATTTTATGAGAGTTAAAAGTTGTGTCTTTTTCATGATTTAATTTCATACATGCATGATTCATTATCTTACAATCACAAAGGGCTAAGAAAATGTAGTGCTCTCATTTTCCTCTCTTTTTCATAATTGCATTCATTCACACCTCATCCATGTTAAATTTCATTTCTAAGATTTATAGCCAATTCTCATCTATTCGTGTAAATGTGAGAGAGGTAACATCGTAAATAAGGAGTCATAGGGGAAGTAAGGAAGTAAACTATTAGAAAAATGGCAAAAAAAATAAAAAAAATACAACTATATAATTAATATATAATTAATATTATATATTATAAAATAAAAGTATTACAAAAATGACAAAAATAAATAAAATAAAATTGATTCATGGTAGGGGGTTTGAGCGGACGTCGGTTAAGAATTCACTCGAACTAGCCTGCCATAGAATTTTTTATTATATTTTGAATTGGTTGATGAAACCTGGGTTCAACATAACAAGTTTTTTAGGTTCGACCGAACCACCCTTTTTTCTCCTTTTCCCCCCAGGCACCAAAAATGTCCAAAATTTTGCACTTTGAAGCTCGATTTGAGAATGAAAATAGAGAAGACTTCACAAACCCAACTAGCATTAGGTAGCCCTCAGAACAAAATATCCAATGAATATAATTTTAATATGTTTTTGTTTTATTATCTATTTGTTTTTTAAGTTTTATTAAATATAGGTTTTTCACCGAAAATGAAGCTGTCTATTTTGCACATGTGGAAAAATAGAAGATTATCACTTTTTTTTTTGAAAAACATGAGTGCACCAGATATTGGAGTCCTTGGTCCAACAAAAAAAAAATTGATACATACAATAAAAGTTACGTGTTATACGGTCACGCTATGTCTAAATTGTAATTGGTTTGACTTTGAAACTTCATTAAAGAAAAAATATTCAATAAAAAACTATTTAACCAATTGAAAGCACTAGATATTAGAGTTACAAATCTAAATTTGAAAGAATTGGAATTTTATCCTTCATGGGAAAAGAGTTATGTGTTATATGGTGAGTGTCACTTTTTAAAAATGTTGTTTTTTGAAAAAACCTAGTTTTCGAGGGAGATGGAAAAAGTAGTGCAATTTGATTCCAAAAAATTTGAAAAAGAAATATTTAGAATCTACACACAAAATTTCACAAAACTCTAGTTTGCATCATCTTCAAATTCCTGACTTTTTAGCTGCTATAGGTGCTCGAAAGTGAAGATTTAGTTAAAAAAAATTGTTTCAGTGTCTAGTTTGGCCAAAAATTGTAAACCACTATTATGGGATCACCCTTGAGAGGTGCTATCAGTTAAGAAAATCATGGATGGAATCAGAGATAAGGTTTGGACTTCTACAAAAATCCCAAGTTTAAGCCCGATGCCCAATGTTTATGAAATTGAGCACGAGATCTATCCCCTTTCTCATCTCTATTATCACCTTGGGGCTGTTTCAACAAGATGGGGAGCCATTTCTTTTAAGGAAGTCTTTGAGTTAGATCAAGGATATGAGGTCTTTCACGCTTTCATCTGACCCACTGATTTGGACTAGGAGGTACAACATTCCACCTTCCTCAAACTCCAAGAATTTCCAAAGCTTTAGGTTCATCCTTCTGTAAGCGAGGGCCCCCTCTGAGTCACAAGAACTATAGAGCAATTTTTCCCTTAATCTTCTTTTGGTTTTTGACTTTTATATGTTTTTTTGCTTTAGGATGAATTCATGCTTAAAGAAAAAGTTGTTCCAAAAAATGCACAATTCACCACATGGTTGTTGTGTAGCTTTTGTTTATTTTCTTCCTTTCGGGAGAAAGCCGGGGCACATGTTAGCTTGGTGAGGATTTTATCTAAGGATATTTTCATAAATCTGAGATTCCTCGCTCGCTCGACACATCATCTCTTCACTTTGGGTAGGTTACTCTTTTAAGGAGTGATCTATTTATGGATTTTGTCGAAACATGT
This sequence comes from Sequoia sempervirens, assembly GCA_007258455.2. NCBI lineage: Eukaryota > Viridiplantae > Streptophyta > Pinopsida > Cupressales > Cupressaceae > Sequoia > Sequoia sempervirens. Next base: position 19,981,211 of record VDFB02105785.1, read on the forward strand.
GGGAACTTTCTTATCTTTAGGATGGAACCTTCTAGTTAGTGTTATCAATCTATATGATTGGTCAATCATATTTTTCTAGGCTATTTTCTAGGATTCAATTATTTTCTGATGGAAATATTTGCTAAATATCTAAGGGTCATTAATGAGGTAGTTAGAAATTAATGAGCAAGGATTGTCGTGATCTAATCAAATATCTATGATCGGATCATGAGCTATCAGATGCAAGCATTTGGTAGTATTTTCTTCTAAAATGTTGGTGGCATTTCTCTATTTTTCAGCTATAAATAGGTGGCAACAAAAATAAAAAAGTTTTTCCCAAAAGTTCTTTTAGATTTCCTTAGTTTTAGAGATATTTTTCATAAGTTTAAAGTTGGTAGAACACTGCTTTTCTCTGACATGTTATATTGTTTTAACTCAAACTATTATTAGATTGGCATTCGACCTTTTTTTTTATAGATGAGTACTACCAAATAAGGGGGTAGCTCTCAGATACAGTAGCAAATTTAGGCATGAGAATGCCATAAACATCCCATAGTGTTGACATTTAATTAAACAAACCTAGACACTCAAAAGCTAATATATTGTTGCCATAAGATTACCCATCCTAACAAGATTGTTGAGACTACCCTCACCCATCCATGAGAGATCAGAGTCCATGTATCTTGCAAATTCCGCCATGTCCTCATTCTTGATTGCCATTCAGAAAACCTCCCATGCATTGGACATGAAGTTAAGAAGAGCCCCATGCTTGTTATTTCCTATTTCACTGCCATTACCTTCATCATCACTCAATATTGCAGGATCAAAGTAGACTTCGAGAAGACTGACCCAACCATCCATCTGCAGCTCCATCGTAGCATTTGCAATGACATGAACATAGATCAGCACCATGAGCTTGTCTAGCCATGCCACCACACGTTCCCTGGACACGGTGATATCCACCATAATTCCAATCAAAACCTCGAATAGCTTGCCATCACACCAATGTTGGTTTACGTTCAGGAGGGAGGAAAGCAAGTTGACAATAACATTCAGTGTATCCTGGTTTTACGTTAGGAACAAACCCCTACACTATACTGGTAGAGCTTCCTTGGCACACTAGCAGAGTACCCGAAATTGAAATACCATATTTGCTCCACACCCCACACCCCAAGACTTCCACTTATAGGAAACAATGAGTCTAAGTACCAATGATAAATAAGCACAGGGGGTTCTTAAAAAAACTCTGGATTTCAAATACCCATCAGTCGCAGCATAGCCCAAATCACCCAAAATCTCAACCACCAGTACGCTCTTCCAATACTCACATTCCAAGGGATTCATGAGCACATGTGTGAACATTAGATGAGGCTCGACAGCCCAAATATTCTTTTAAAATTACTTCTTGCAGATGCGGCCAAGGTACAGATGTTGATCCAACAACTACTTTTTCAACTTGCACCACGCCCGAATTTTCCAGAAGATTTTTAGCCTGATTCGCCTCTCTGTAGACGTGCAACAAGGAATACTCTGATAGCCTGCCTAAAGATTCCTTTACTAGACTAATCCAGTCATTCATTCTCCAATTTTGTGATCTCCCAAAAATAATTGCGTTTATGTAGAGCAGAGAATCTCCTTCAATTTCTACTTCCTCGATACCCTTCTCGGTTCAAATTTACAAACCAAACCAGAGCGCCTCCATTTATGCCATGTTGTTTGTACATATCCCTAGATTTTTTGAAGCAGCCCACATGCACTCACCTTTTGAGTCTTGAATTATGCACCCCGCCCCGCATTGCTAGGGTTGCCTTTTGCCGCCCCATCAAACTTTAGTTTCCATTTTAGCCATAGCAGATGGGTCCAAAAAATATCTTTCCTATTCACTTTTGGATTAGATGGCCGACAAAAGGTAGGTATCCTGAGCCCAATCCATCTCCTCATAATTTCTTCATCCCATCTTGAAAATTTGGACTTAGGACCCACAGTTATCCTATTATTTGATGTTTTGATAACAGCCAACTAAATTTTCTCAAAAAGGTTATCTTAGGTCAGCGAAGTACCTTTAAAGATCCACATGTTCCTCTCTTTCCAAATATTTCATACTACCAATGAGGGCGCCAAACTCCAAATTCCCTTCTAGCACCCAAACTTACACATGGCCAGCCAACTTGCCAAAAAATCCCAAAGTTTGTACTATCTTGGCCCAGTAAATTTGAGATTGCTTTGCAGTCTATCCCAACAAGATGCAGCATACGGGCAGGATAGAAGCAGATGATCTAAGTCTTCTTCCACTTTTTTGCATAAGTTGCACTGTGATGGGCCAAGAATACCCAATCGTTTCAGTCACTCACCAGTTAGGCACCGTTTATGAAGAGCAGTCCACAAGAAAGCCCTAGCCTCAGGAAGAATCTATTTTTTCCAAAAAATTCTTACCATCCAAGACTTGTCTTTACTTTTCTCTAGCTGGATTTGGTAGCCAAGCTTGGCAGAGTACTCCCCAGAAGACACATCACACCAAAAAATAGAGTCTTCCCGATCAAAGAGTCTGATTGGGCGGTTACTTAACTCTTTGCAGATCTCAGTAGTCAAAATTACAAGGAGTTGTAGGGTTGAAAAGTTGATCCAAGAGTATTTACCGTAAGGTGTGCTATTCACTGTTCTGACATAATCCACCACCTTTGTGCCAAAATTGGATTGGAGGTGGTCTAAATATTGATCAAGGTCAAACATTTCCACCAAGCTTAGGTGGCCATTCCATGAGTCAGTCCAAAATAATGCCTTCTTACCATTCCCAATCCGCTAAGACAGGTGCATTGTTATTAGGTGTCTACAGTTTAATATAAATTTCCACGTAGCTGACCCACCTTCAAGATTGGCGACCGTTAGTATTCGAGAAGGATCTTCATTGTCCAAGTACTTGCTTTGTAGTATTCGACACCATATTTTATTAGGCCTTCTGTACATCTTCCATATCAACTTTTCATCTAATGTGTTATTCTACAACCACATTTTGCATAGCCCGGCTCTGCCATCATTCTTTGACATGCATATTGAATCTCATCCAATCAAAGGAATTTTTTTTGCTTCCTTTGAACCTTCCCATAAAAATTTCTTCATAATTCCCTCCAACTCTTTTTCTATTTTTTCTAGTGCTTCCAAGTAGGTCATTGTGAAAATAGGTACTACCGCCAGAACTATTTTTACCATGGTTATCCTGCCTACCAGAGTGAGCCAATTATTTTTCTAGGCCATCGCCTTGTTCCAACATCTTTCCACTACCTCACCCCAGTGACTGGATTTACATGAGCCTTCAAATATTTGGACACCAAGGAACTTGGATGGTAATTTCCCGATTCGTATTCCTAAGGTTGAAATGATTGCTTGCTATAGTTGGTACCTTGTATTAAAGAAAAAGACACAAGACTTGTCCTTGTTCATTTTTTTTCCCTGAATTGTCTTTGTAGTCTGCCATCACCTGACTTATACTTCTAGCTTCTTTTATGCTTGCTTCCCCTAGGAGAGAGGTGTCATCCTCAAACTGAACATGAGTGATTGTTTCAGTGTTAGGGGCAACACATATGCCTTGCCATCACCCCTGCATACTACAATTTTTGATAGCACAACTAAATGATTCTGCCAAGATGATGAAGAGGAAGGGGGAGAGCGGATTACCTTGCCTGAGCCCATTTTTTGCTTTGAAGAAACCTTGAAGTGAGACATTAATAGCAATAGAAAATCTCACCATAGAAATACATTGGAAGATTATTCTGCACCACTAACTACTAAACCCTAATATTTTCATAACTTCCATCAGGAATGGCCATCTCACCTTGTCATAAGCCTTGCTTACATCCAACTTTATAATCATCCCCTCCTGTTTGCTTGAGTGAAGTGTATGCACTGCCTCCAAAATGATAAGTATACTATTTGATATTTCTCTACCAGGCATGAAACTGTTTTGTTTAACTGAAATAATCTTCTCTAGCGTAGGTTTTAACCTGTTAGCTAACACTTTCGCCACAATCTTGTACAGTGTATTGCATAGTGAGATAGGCCTGAAGTCATTAAAGGAGGTGCAGTTATACTTCTTTGGGACCAATGCTATTATCGAATTGTTAATGTCCTTAACAAAATGGCCAGATTTGCAAAATTCTTCAACAAACTTCCATAACTCCTTACCCATGAAACTCCAACATTTATGGAAGAAACTTGTAGGGAAGCCATCAGGTCCTAGTGCCTTGTCAGGTTGCATTTGAAATAAAGCCTTATGCACTTCTTCCACTGATACTTGTGTGCAAAGTCTTCTGTTGTCATCTTCATTGATTTTAGAGTGAACAAAATCTAGGAAATACTTATTCATCTCCTAGTTATGTTGTTCCCTAGGCAATTTAGAAAAGAACTCACAAGCAACCATGCCAACTGCATTCCCTCCACTGACAATTCGGCCACTACAGTCATAAATCTCCTCAATCTTGTTTGTCGCCCTCTTGGCCAGAATAGATGCATGGAAGAATTTGGAATTGGAATCCCCCTCTCTTAGCCATACTTCCCAGGATTTGTCTTTCCAATAAATGTCCTCCCTTTTTAACAACTCACCTAATCTTTCCTTTAGGTACTTTTCTTTTGTATATTCCTTCTTTGTCATACCTTTCTTTATTATCACCTCACTGAGAGCTTCTAGCTCTGCCTCAACTTTTTCCTTATCCATACAGATGTTCTGGAAATGTATCTTGTTCTATTCTTTCAATTTTTGTTTAATTACCTTTAGTTTCTTAACCAGTATAAAACTGATAGAGCCACCAACCTTCGATTCTTTCCACCATTGCTCCAGAAGCGAAAGATTGTTTGGATCCTGCCACCACATATTTTGAAACTTGAAGTTTGATTTTTCTGCAACCTGCCCAGATGTTATTGATAATTCAATAGGGAAATGGTTTGATATTGAGATAGGCAGAATATTGGCTGACACCTTCACACCTATTTCAAACCAACAAAGTGATAACAAGAATCGGTCCAGTCTTTCTGAAATAGCCGTGAAATCCTTGCAACGATTTGTCCATGTAAATATTTCATTGTTCGTTGGGCAATCCACCAAACCACATTCCCCTACAAAAACTCTAAAATCAATGATAGATTGCAGAACCTTCCTAATGCCACCACTCTTCTCAGAAAAATCAATTATTAAAATCTCCCCCAATAACCAGTAGATCTTCTTAATAGGAGAGTACGAATTCTAACACTGAGCACCATAGTGTAGCTTTTTTGACTATTTTTGTTAGGCCATATATATTTATAATCATAAACCATTTGTTCAGTGTTAAGTCAAACACCTTCGCCACCATCCAATTCACAGAAGTGAACAAGACCTCCACAGAGACTTCTACCACCTTCCATAATAAGCCTATACCACCTGTTGAACCAACCAAATTTTGAAAAGATCCATCCCAGTATCAATAATATTTTAGGAATTTCACGCATTCATCTCCTGCTAGCTTTGTTTCTTGCAACAAAATAATACTACTTATACTTTTTAGCAATTGACGCCTAACCAGGCGTCATTTGTTAGGGGCCATTAGGACCCTGACATTCCATGTTGTAATCCTCATTGCTTCCCAAGGGAGGCAACTCCTCCCTTGGTACTCATAAATTTGGTGATGCTAGTATATTTCTTAGCAACCACTTCTTCTTCCCTCAATTGTTTTAGGGATTTCCTACCTCTTGGATTGCCAGTGTTGCCGATTTTTCCCAAACCCAGATGATTGATTGTCGACTAAGAGATCATACACCTTTCATCGATTATGTCCAATGCATCATCACCATTAGCGTTTGAATCTAGGTCATCACTTTCTCTAGCTGCATCCTCTAACTCTGCACACACGAATGGTTGTTGCCCTTTCCCCAAGAAAGGAAGCTGTGTATGCGGATCCAACCCCACTTTTCTATTGTATGACTCTTTGGTGGATTGAGTGCCTTCCTCCTGAAACAGTTCTTTTGGATCAATTGTTTCAGAGATGTGTGTTTTTTGTTGGATATCATCTGTCTTAGTTGCGATGTTTTGTGAGGGGATAGTTTCAGATGGCTGATCACTCCAAGCCTTTTCATTCTTTGTGCAAGTCTCAGCACTGTGACTCATATCTCCGCATTCCACACAAAAGAAGCGTGGTTCTTCAATCTCAACATCTTGCAACCATCTTTCCCCCTTCATTAGGAGACAAATTTTGTGCGGTATAGGTTCAATTGTAGCAATGTGAAGCTTGTAAAACTTATATAGATCTCCTTCCAAAATATTTGAATCCACTTCCAGTAAGGTTCCCAATGAATTTCCAATCTTCTCTAAACAATCTCCTGCCCAGTATTCTATCGGTAAATTATAAAGTCGAACCCAAATTAGTTTTTCATACGGCTTCTTTTTTGTCGGATCAAAATTCATGCACCACGGTTGCATATATAGAGGCATGCTCTTCATGTACCATAGATCTCCTTTCGTTATTCTGTGTTTTGTTTGCTCATCTACAAAAGCCACCACAAAGAACCCCTTTGGCATGAATCTTATTAACACTTCTGTGTTCCACTTGTTTGTGATCCAATTTTTAATCTTTGCATGACTCAGTGTGCCCCCAATGAAGTGGAAAATGCAGGAAAATTCACTAAGAAGAGTAGTGTCCTTAATTTCCTCCATGACATCAATCTCCATGGGGTGTTCTTCGTCTTTCATATCACTAACTATCAATGCTTTCCTTAGTGCTTCCTTTGGTGGCTCCGGACCAATTCTTCTACTTCTTGTAATCTGATGGCTACTAGGTTTATTTCGCCACTTGTATTTTGCTTGGGCATTTCATTCTCCATTGCCTCTTCGCTCAAAAGGTGGTAACTGCCCTGGACGTGGGGTTCAGATTTTAGTAGGAGTTTTGGGCATATCATGTCGTCACCTTACTTTGTCCCCTTCTTTCTTATCAATCCTCTCCTGTGACAAGGCTGGTAAACACTTGCCGACCCATTCTCCGCTAATGAAAACCCACTGTGGAATGTGGGCCTTCGCTCCGCCCTCGACTCTTTGTTCTAGTAGTTCGTCACCCTAATGCCTTCTTCCTTCTCATTCGGCCTTGCCTTCTGAAGTGGCCTTTCTGCCTTCCGAATTTGCACTACTATGCTCCATTCCAAATAATATATCAGAATGAAAAAAAAATAGCACAATTGGCATTCGACCTTTGTTTTTAAGTTCATTTGATATTTAAATATGATATGTTTGGAAGAAATCTTTGAAATTGTGCATATTATTTCCTTTGTCAAGTTCCTTCTTTATATCTCATTCAGAATAAAGACAATGTGTTAAGTTTAATTTGATAGTTCGAGTAGTTGATTTCCGTGATGTAGGCTTCTATGATATGATGATAACCTACATAGGTTGGATTATGTCTGTTGAACTTCTCCATTTTCTTTAAGAGTTGTTATTTCTCCATATTATGATGTAAAAGGAGGAAGGGTTTTCTACAATTTTAAAATGTGTTTTTGTTAACTTTTATAAATTTTATGCTTGATAGGATCTTAATCGGCACTTCTTGTAGGGAGATTTGAAAGACTGCATTGTGCTTGTATTTAGCCTTTGTTGCTCATTCTATTTCCAACAATGAAGGGTTGTGGTATTTTGTCTCTAATATATCATTCATAGGAGAAAATTTGAGATTGAAATATTGTAAAAGCTTTGGTACATCACCATTTTCATGTTTTATATTTACATTTCCTTCTACCTTTCCTCTAAACTAAAAGAAGAGTTGTCTCTCGATAAAAATCTTGGAGGTATTCAGTGAGGCACAAATTGGTCCCCCACTCGCTAAATTTCCCATAAGGCTATCAGAGAGGTGCAAGCTTTGATGATTAACAGGTTGCAAGCTAAGTGTGCTTAACCATGGGAAAAACTCCATGGTTAAGCATGCTTGAGTTGGAGTAGTATTGGGATGGGTCACCTCTCAGAAAGTCCCAATGCTTCATCTCTATGAGCATCACCTAGATGCAATGAGTGCTAAGTGGACCATTCATTATCGTGAGAGATGGGTTCTTGTAAACCACTACTCATGAAATAGGGATCAATGATTTTTCCTTGAAAAACTACACGGTTGTATCTTGATAGCAATATCATAATTTGACATGCTATGGAAAATACCTCCTACTTAGAATTATTCTATTTTTTTATAACCCCTGATGTGCTACCCACTTAATTCAAGGCCTAAAATAATTGTAACAAAAGTTTTATTTTATTGTGTAGAGAATTATTTCTAGATTGATTAGACATAAAAATATTTTTAAAAAAAAAAACTAAAGTAATTTAAAAATATAATATATGTCATTTAAAGTTTATGAGGTATTTGAAAAAAAATTAATGAATAAATAAATAATATGTTCAATGTTTTTAAAAAAAATCATGTATTTTAAAACTAAACATTATCATTTACAATGGGTTTTAATTTTATCTTTTCTTTTTAAAAAATAAGTCATTAGCCATATTGTCAAAGTTAATTTTTAGTCTTTCTCCTACCATGACATTATACTTGTAAGTCTATGACTAGAGGTTGTGTTTTCAAGGAAATTCCAAGCCTAAAACCAAAGTTATGATTATGGACCAAAAAGAATATATATTATTTTATAATCAATATGTATTTTTTGAAAAAAACAATATCCATTCCTTCCATGATTTTTTTACTAAAAGTGAACCTAGATTCTTAGACATATTCTTTGTAAATCTTTTGAAAGCTTCTTGAATTATTATAATCATTCTCTTATTAGAACCATATAAATTAATTCTGATCATATTCATAATTTTGAGCATAGAGAATTATAAATAATTCTTTGATTATTTAGTATCACAAAACCTTTAAATTAAGACTAGAGCTTCATAAGAATGTTATAAATAATACCTGTTTTTTTCTAACAATTTTATTGCAGATTAAGGTGATGTGGACCGTAACACCTCCTTAAGGAAGGCTCATTTAATGGAGTACAATATATTTGAATCTTTTACCGACTAATAATATTATGTATGATACTCTTGGCCCCAGGAGATTGTTTTGATTTTCGCTGTGCGCTGCTGTATGTAATTGTACTTGACAATGGGAAGTGTTTTGAGATTGTTTCGTTCAATTGGATACTATTTACAGAGATTTGTAGTACAGCCTAAACCTTTAAGCCACGTGTCCTTCACAGAAGGGCTAAAATTGTACATCTTGTTCAGTAAATTGAATAAACAATCTTCTCAGAGGTTTGTGCCAGAAATTCTATATTAAATTAGTATGCGATTTAGTTCAACAATGACAGACCAAAAGCTGGCCTCTTCCTAAAGAAACTGATAAATGCGTATAAACTCTATCTGTATATTATAATATATGATGAAACGTTAAATTTAAGAAATCTTTTATAAATAGAAATAAAAATCGAAATGGATTGTAGGTTATAGGTATCTATATGAGCTATGACAAAGCATTCATCATGATTTGACATTTTATAGGCAAACTGTAATGGGCTGGTACTCGAGATAGGATAAGACATGATTAAGATTGAAATAGACCCTGTCAACAGAACTGGCAAATTCGTGTGGGTTTGGCCAACTAGAAAAGCTCCCTACCTGAGTGCGTCATATATCAATGGGAAGTTGGGTGCAAAGAAAAGAAACTTCTCCTTCCCATAGACTTTCTTAGTAATTTACCCACCTGATAGAATGAAGAAGAAGATATTATCAGGACTTTATGGTTTTTGAGCAGTATATGTCTATTCGGATGAAAAGGCAATCATCACGCTGGTTATTTCAGGTAAAGATTTCATGGTTTTCTTTCTATTTATTAGAACGGAAAGTTAAGAACACCTTCAAATAAAAAGATAAACTTGATCAATACAAATTTGATAATTATTTTATATTTTAATGTGGATGATATATAAAACTGTTATTCATTATTTGAGATTTTTTTTCTGTCTATCCACTTATTTGTAGATTTATGTCCATATCAAACTATCCTTTCCAACTCCACATATTCTATGAGTATGGTTAATTGAAAAGAGTATGCCTAAAATAACCTAAGAACCAAGAAGAAAAATAATTAAATTATTTTATAATGGAAATTGTAAATAGAAAAATTAACTGACACTGAGTGACTTGCAAGTAGGAGGTCAATTTTTTGAACTTGGGTCATGTATTGAAGCAATTGAGAAAGATAGAAAATAAGCTATTTTTGAAATCATAATTATCAATTGTCCTCTTAAAAAAAGGATAGCCATCTTTAAAAATGAAGACATCAGAATTCTATAGTCTATATTGAATAGTGTGTGTTTTTTTGGATTCAATTGTGTGAGATTTGTTTGCATCAACTTTTTAGATCACACTCCTCTATCCATCATTAGGATGGAAAAAGAATTGTGGAGAACCAACATTTTTACATCTTGATGATGGATCACCGAGTTTGATCCCCCAAAAAAAATCACACACACTATATTTAAAAATAATTTGGTCATTAACCATTGTGCTACACATTTTATTTTTAATATTTATTTGTATTTTTTATGTACACATATAAATATATACAAACATTTGAAGTTGTGATTAACACATTGAAAAATCTTTAGTTTGTAATTTGTTGTCTATTGTTTTATTTGCAAAACACTATAAGGTATTATATTTTTATTATAATTGTTATATTTTCTTTAATTATATAATAAATATAGACTATATCTATGCACAAATAGTATGAAATAAATTTTAAATTTCTATTATACACATTATTTTATTGTACGATTAATTTATTAGTATGTAAACAATATAGATGTATTTATAATATAAATCTCATAATCTATTTAATGCAATATATTTCCAATGTAATTAAGATATACCAAAAAATTGCATACACATATTCAATCATTGTATAATATTATATATGTTTAAAATATAATTGAAATCAATAGAAACACTACACCACTATCTATCTCAAAGTTTGAAACATGGTTTTCTATTGGCTATCTCATATTTCAATATAAAGAATGATTCTCAATTTTGACTTTTAAAAATTTCTATCAGATGTACTAATTGAGGATAGAAAAATATATTTAAAAACTAATTACATGAAGAAGCATAAATTCAAATATACAAGTGTAATTTATCTATAAAATATTATAGTAATTTTTTTTCTTTTTAAATAGTATTTTTTAAAACTCAAATGATGTAGAGCATGGTCTAGCAATATGGTATTTTTCTTGATCTCTTTAATTATAAATTTAGAATAGTAATAAAGTTTATATAAACATTGGGCGGGGGCCCTAGCTCGGTTGGCTAAGTAATTCCGTTGCGGCTCTGCTAGTCACGAGTTCTACTCTCCCCCGTCCCGTGGTACCGGGTCGTGCTACCCGATTCCTGCAGTCTAAAAAAGTTTATAAAAGTTTATATAAACATTGGAAATAAAATTATAAAAAAATGACAATAATGAATGCTTTTAAATCTTAAATGTAAAGAAAAATCTAAAATTTATTGATACCTTTTTGGATTGATACTTAAAAATATATTCAAGATAATCTTGTTAAAAATATTCTAATTTTTAAAAAATATTTATATTTTATCATTTGAAAATATTTTAAATGAATATATATTTATATAACAAATATTATAAAATAATATATAATTTACTAATAATTTAAAATATCCTATATACAATTGTATAAACTACTAAATTTTAAAATTGTAATACACAGTATAAAATTGAAAAATATCCATAAACCATTACATTCTAAAGCTAATTATAACTATACCATTAAAATGGTCCACATACGATCAAATTCCATACCTGATTGTAACTATAACTTCTAACTATCCCCATTAACTATGACCAACAAAGATTTAAAAAGATGGTCCACAGACCAAATTCCAGGCTTGATTGATGGTCCACAGACCTATGACCAACTAAGCATCCATCGTGATTTGACATTTTAGAGACCAACCGTAATAAGGTGAAGACATGATTAAGATTGAAGCAGAGTCCCTCAATAGAATTGCAAATTCGTGTGGATTTGGGCAACCAAAACAGTCCCTATCTGAATGGGTAATATATCAATGTGAACATGGACGAAAGGAAATCCCTCCTTCCAAGAGTCTCTTACCCATTTTCCCATCCGAGGGAATAGAGAACAAGATATTAAAAGGATTTTATGGTTTTTTAAGCAGTACATGCCTATTCGGAGTAAAAGGCAATAATCTTGCAAAAAATTTATGGCTTTCCATTATTAATTAAAATGGAGAGTTTAAGAAACTGCTGAAATAATTTAACGTTTAAAGATAAATATTGATTAGTAAAAGTTATAATTATTTTATACTTTAATGTTTGTTGAACTGTTTGTATCTTTTTCAGACATAATTTTTTATCAAAAATAATAATGTTGAAATATTATATATGTTCACACTTTTCAGATTTTAAGAAACTATTCTTTCAACTTCATGTATATTATGAGTATTGTTTAATGAGAACGGTATAATTAGAAAATTATATACCATAATTTTATGTGTATTGTCAATAAAAGAATTATCATACATTGAGTGATTTGCAAGTGAGAAGTATGTTGCTTGGAGCCTCAATCCATCTTCATCTTCTTATAAATAGTTTAAGTATACTAAGACAAGAAAAGTGATATAAAAGAAGTCCTTTCTGAAATTCATTTAATTATTCTTTAGGATATAAGTGCATAATTAATATTTAAAATTCATTAATTTAAAACAATTGATATATAATTTGTTTTGATGAGATTAAAACTAGAAGGGCCATTACCCATTACAAAACAGTCATAAAGACACACCAAGAACTAAATGTAGTTAACACTTACATTATATTTTAGTTTTTAAAGTAAATGTGGCATGTGATTGTATATGAACCTTCTTAATATATAACACAAGTAACAAAATATTATCAATATTTATTGCCTTAATAATATAATCATTTTATAATTTATACATCATAAACATTTAAAAATTATGTATACACAATTAAGATATATAATCTCACATTTTGTAATACTTAATATAAACATAAAGTTCAACACAATTAAATATAATTTATATAATATTAATATCCTTAATTTATATCAATTTTAACATATATTAATTTATTATAATAATATCCTTAGTCTATAATAACTTAAATATTGTTCGATAAACAAAGTAATTTTGGTGGAGATTTAAGATGTTGAAAATTATAGTTTTAAATTAAGATTTGAGGATGGTTGTTTTATATGAAAAATATGATAAAAATCTTGTTATAATTTATCATGATTATTATATTTAATATTTAATTATTTAATAAATAAATATTATATATAAGAAAAAAGAATGAGATTATATTAGAAAAGAGAGTTTGCATTCATTTATAACATAATGAGATTTTTTGAATTCAAATGTGGGGCTTCATTTTTAATTAATTGAGATATTTGATGCAAGAGAATCTTAGATGTAAGAAAAATATTGTATGATGAAGAAGAAAATATTTTTATGTTTGGAATTAGAGCAAGATAATAGACAATTTGTTTCATAAAAACTAGATTTGATGATGGGTCTTTTTTTGGTAAAAATGTGGCAACTTGTTTCTTAATACTAGATTTTATCATAGTTGAGAAGAAAGTTTTAAGCAATTATACATAGAATATTAACATAGTGTAAAAATATGAAATGTTTGATTTAATTTATAATTTTCAAATATATAATTTATTGTAATAGCTAATCATAAAAGTTGATTTTATATAGAATGTAAATAAGTGACCTTTATGAAAAAGCATGTTGAAAGCTAAAACATGCATGTGTATGACCAAACAAATAAGTACTAAATTAAAGTGAAAATAATTTTATGAAAAGATTCACATGATGATAAATTCTAAATCAAGATAACATTTTAATTTTTTTTTTAAATAATTTTTAATTTTCTTTTTACTAGAATTACTGTATTTTTTTATAACCCCTCATGTTCTACTCACATAATTTAACCTAAAATAATTGTAATATGATTTAATTGCCATGGATAATTTTGAATTTTCTAGGGGTGAATTGTTCTCAGTGAATTTGTCTAAAGCCATATCTATCATTTCAAGTTTATGAAATATTTGATTAAAATTTAACTAATTAATAAATAATGTTAATTTTTTAAATAAAAATTATGTATTTTAAATCTAAACATACTCATTTACAATGGATTTTAATTTTTCCTTTTCTTTTTAAAAAATAAGTAATTAGCCATTTAGCCATTCTCCTACCGTAACATTATATTTGTAGATCTATGATTAAAAGTTTGGTTTCCAAGTGATTTCTAAGCTTTAAAATAAGGTTAAGATATGACCAAAAGGAATATACATTATTTTATAGTGAATATGCATTATTTAAAAAAATAAATATGCATCCTTCCATAAAGAATCACATCATGATTTTTTTACTAAAAGTAATCTTATATTCTTTCACTTATTTTTCTAAATCTTTTAAAAAGTTCTTGAATTTTTATAATCATTCTATTATAACTATAGAAATCAATTCTTTATCATATTCACAGTTTTGAACATAGAAAATTATACATAATTCTTTGATCATTTAGTATCACACAACCCTTAAATTGATACTAGAGCTTCATAATGATGTTATAAATAATGTAATGTCTTTTCTAACAATTTTATTGCAGATTAATGTGGTGTGGCTTGTCACACCTCCTTAAGGTTGGCTTATTTAGATAATTTTTTGATCATTTAATATCACACAACCTTTAAATTGATATTAGAGCTTCATAACGATGTCTTAAATAATGCCATGTCTTTTCTAACAATTTTATTGCAATGTGATGTGGCTTATAACACCTCCTTACAGCTGACTTATTTAATAGAACACAATATATTTGAATCTTTTACCTTATGATACTTTTGGGCCCAAGAAGATCTGTGGTATCTATGGTTATGATTATATTAAGTTTCAAAGCCTTCACTTTTCCACACTCATTAAAAAAAAGTCATCTATACATACAAAAAGTAAGCATCAAGTTCGTAGGAACAATAGTAAGATAATTCATTTAATATTGTACCTATGATCCTCCAATGCCAGGTACTAAAGCCTAAAATATTTTGGTATGAGCTATATTTATTCCCTTATAATATAATATATTAATTTTCGCACTTATTAATGTGAACATGATGAATAAAAACAATGCTCCCGTGAAGCCAAATGTGATTAAATTTAATATCACAAATCAAAATTTAAGATCAATGATTGCAAATGAAGTGAAGTTTTTTATATTGATTTGACTTGACAAAACTTTATACAGTTATCAATTTCCTTTTCACATTTTTATTAAATCATTTAAAAAAATATTGGCCCCACAAAATGTGTCTTTGGTCGTATGTAAAATTGTCTATAAAACCTGGAATACAGTAAGATAAACTAGGATAGTAGTAAGAATAGCTATGGAAACGAATGATTACTTTCAGCAAGCCCCTGCTGAACCGCTTGTGCAAGCAGAGACTGCGCAAGAAGGTAGTTCATTCTGTCCGACGGATGGAAACTATCCCAGAATACATATTTTGAAGCATTTGTACACGTCCCTATGGTAAACTCAGTGCAAAAGATAGATGCTTCTATGAACCCCGTACCACAACATCCTCTGCGCCCTTCAGCAAAACCTGTGCTCAAAAACAATATATCAGAAACTCCACAAGAAAAGATAAATAGTAGAAAGCTTACAAATGCATAAGAAAATGCATCTTACCATACTGAGCTGGATAGGTTGAGGAACTTAGAAGTAACCTGTAACTGTCTAAGTAAGCAATCCTGGTACCATCTGTTTCGTTCATCTTATTCAACAGTTTCTTCAAATTCATATTGAAGATTGATGCCTCCTTATTCATATATTCAACACAAATCCCTTTTCCTCCACCATGCAATGTTCTTTCAAACGGTAAGCAACCCAATGGAGGAAGAGAGAGTACCCCAATTTTCTTTGCTCCTAACATTTGAAGCTTCTGAACAGTGATACCAATTTTTTTCATCAATATATACCGCCTGATCAATCTCTGCAAAGCATGAAATAGAGAGATAAAGGCAACTTACCTTAATAAAACCAGACAAAGTGCTCAACAAGTGCTTTCTAAATTCTCTGCGATTGGATTCAAATTCTGATAAAATGTTCAGATTAAAATACTGAAGATAGTCATTGTTTCCCGTGCTTATGATGTAAACGGCCTCAGATAAGATACGTGAAGCGTTAGCAGCTTCCACAATCTCATGCAAATCCTCTCTATATTGTTTGTATAGATTTAGCTGATCTTCTAGATTTATAATGTTCTGCAACCTGCAAGAGATTCCATTTCTGCATGAGTATTGCAAAGATATTATGATGAACCAGCTAGTTCAGACACTTACAAAGACTTTTCCAGTGTCATCGTAGATCCCAGATGCGGAGGAAGCAAAGGTAACGCCCGTAACAATCCTTTCTCCATAAGCCTCAGGATTCAAGTACCCGAACGTTGGCGACACTAGGCCTAGCATCGATGCTGCTCTATTCCATAACAAACTATACTCAATAACCATATGAATGAACCTCACTAAAGTATCAGAAAAGAGAAAATGAAAAAAATCTAATTGATGGAATAATTCTGTCAACGTCAATACCGATATAGTCTGTAACGAGCAAGCCATTGCAGAATCTGCCTGTAATTTTTTGGTCGGGAAAGTCGCGTCCGTAAGGAGCATGATTGCTCTTTGCCAAGCTGAAAAGATCGTTATTATTTCCCACGTCCAAAGTCGAGTCTCCAAACGATATCAGTGCAGGGATTTCATTCAACGAGCATTCAGTTAAACTTGCATTCATAGTTAGCATTAGAAGTACTGCTGTTCTCATGGCTGTTACATAATATTTCTCCATCTTTCTTTCGTTTTCGTCTGTTCGGAATAATTTGATCGCCCACGAATGGAAGAATTTGTACGCAATATATCAATTGTCTGCCGACTTCAAGAGCAGACAGGAATGGAAGAATTTGTACGCAATCTATCAATTGGCTGTTTGCTTGTTCCGCAGACTAACGTAACGGATTTGGGTTGACGAATGAATGAGGGAGAGATCCGCACGTATTAAATTTCAACAAACTCTGACTTCGATCTCAAGGAGTTATCTCTTGCTTCTCAACTTCTCTATCCAATAGTCATATAAATTTCCGATATCAAAATTCTCTCCTAACCATGTTTTATTTCACCGTCGGAGATGCATATTCCAACGGTGTTCCCAGAGATTAAGGGCAGTGGTGTTAACGGTTGACCAGTTTTAAGTTGTCTCAATTACCTTATAAATTATTTGCAATTTTAATTTTAAAATCTGAGCAAATCCAAAATGATGACCAAAAGATTTACACGCATGTGCGATTCCTTTAGAAAACATTGGAAAGCGACTTTAATGGAATAAAAGTACCTTCTACCTAATAGAAAATAATAGAGTTTGAAGTTTGTGTGCAGTGTAAGGAGGGCTAAAACTAGGAAATGGGACAATCATGTGTTGAATGCTTATAAGAAATGTACACTTGGCAATGAATATCATGCAGGAATTAAATGGTTTAATTTAATAAGATGTGTGTATATTTATAATAGTTAATTTATATTAATTAAGAGTTTGTATTTGAATAATAGAGTAATTAAATATTGAAATTTTCATTAGAAAATGTATTTAGTTTGATAATTGAAGATGATTTTAAGATTGTTACAAGTTTGAATTTGATGTCTTGATTTTTAAATTGTACATATCAAACTTGTAAAATCATCTATAAATTAAAATGGTCTATTATGATTGTGTTGGAGTGACTTTAACTCTCAAGGAAAAATAAACAATAATGAACTTGTCCTACATGTATATACATGTCCTAAATGATTTTGGAATTGTCTTTCCGCACTTCTCCTAATGTTTGACATATTGTTCTACTCTTCTTGAATATTTGGAGACATGACAACCTATAAAAATACCTAATGGGTTGTTGGGTCACAAGGAGTCAAGTTCTCCCAAATTAACCCCAACAATATATGTAGACAAATGAAATGAATTCTTTGAGAATGACTCATATAAAGAAAATTTTATTTAAGAAAATCAATTAAAGTGTGTAAACCAAATGATCTCCTCCTATGATTTCATGATTAGAATGAATGAATTGAATGCTTTTAAATACAAGGACATAACAAATATCACATAAACTTGCATTTATTTAGACTTAGGTGGGAAGGTAAAGTTGAGATGTGGGTTACATTTGAATTTGAATCTCTAAATTAGTGCAAGATTAGTCTAAAACGACAAGGATAACCTTAAAAATGAAAACTTCTCTCAAGACAAAAGGAAGTGGTAGATTTTGATGGATGATACATGCATGGAAATAAGTGTGTGTAGGAATACTAAATAAGTGGATATGGTGAATGCATAATAGCACGTGAGTATAGGAATGTGTGTACATGGTTAGTCGACAACATAGGACAATGAACCTATTTACTTAATATTACACTATTTTTTAATTAAAATAAGGAAGGGCGTTGAACGCATATAGAACAAAAACAACAAAGCAGAGAGAAACAAATCAAGAAAAAATAGATCTTGAACTCAACAACTATGCCCTTAAGGACTTCACAAGCAAAATAGAGTCCATCTTAGGAGAACATTTCCTCCTACTTTGTACAAATATCTATGAAGAGTCATCAACCAAAATTGATTCCTTGAGACAGTAAATAAGAGAAGCCCCCTCAAAAAATCAGCTAAAGGAGAAAAAAAATCAAAAGAACAAGGTAGAGGAGAATAAATAACCTTGTTCAGAACCATAGCACTAGGAGCACCAAGAGAAATAAAATTTTAAGCATCAAGTTTATTATTCTTTTGAGTAGGGGGAGGGGGAGACACAGAAGGAAGCTCCAAATCCTCACAAACAACAATAGTCTTTAGGATACATAGTTACGTGGGCAGGGAGAGCATTTTACCATGAACTGGAAGAAGAAACCTTACATAGACTATGAGGGTGGTAGGAAAGTGCATCATACCCACGTTCTTAATCCATTTCCTACATAACCTAATGACATAAAAGCACACATGCAAGTAACCATAATGCATAAACCAAATAGACAAGCCACAAGATAACACAACATATACCCTGAGAAAAACCTCAAGAGGGAAAAACCCAACCTCCAAAAGCATCCATACTCCATCTACTATTCAACAAATAAACAATACACACACTTACAAGAGTTAGCATGAATAATTTTAAAGAATCAAGTATCTCCAATTCATCCTCTGTGTGTCCAAGCATGAATCCAAACATCCCATACCATGCTTCACATATGCACTCCTAAAAAAGACTCAATAATGACAACCCACTCACCTAACCAAGCTTAACAACTAAACATGTGCTTGCTTTTATAGACTCAAGATCACACAAATACAACCAAGTGGTAATATAAAACAATGTACCACAAAACCATGTGAATAGAAAAGGTCATTAACCCCTTATTTAATATTGGGTAATAATTTTTTAGTTTATTAAATATTTCCCCAATATTAAATTATCTCATACCTCTCACACACATTAAATAATAATCCAATGTTACAATACAACATTAAGTGGACCCCAAATAATTACCTAGTGTGATTAACCACACCTCCTAGGTGCATAAAAGTTAAATAATTATTTAACTACAACATTTTGATAAATCAAATTATGCAATGGTCTATAACACCATATCCCAAAATTCCCCCACGTGTTGTATACATTGTCTAAGGGATCAATAAATGAAATGCATTGTCATAGCCATACATGTAATCACATGAATCTCCAACATTCTCTCGTGCTCTATCAAGATACTTGCAATAAAACTAAAGTGATCACCATCTTAAGAAAGAACTCTTATCATTCTCCAATGTGCCACCTATGGAAGAAAATGAACTTTCTAAGGTGAAGATGCACCAATCCACAAACAAAAGAATCAAATCCAAGTGATAATAAATACTCTAAGCAAACTTTTATCAAAGGTGAGAACCCAAATGATCAAAAATAGCATCCACAACACATGCTAATACAACCCACCATCCATACCTCCTACATATCAACAACATCAGTAAACTCATGCCAACAACATATGCAACCCATAAACTGCAACCACAAGCTCTTTGTATCAAACATGTCAATGAAGAACATACATATCCAAGAGCTCCCATTGCAAGGGTAATGTAGAAGCATATCAAGTCTACCAACCAACCCAATATCAAGATGTCATAAATGATCAACAATGAAGTACAAAGAATAATCACAATGATCTACACATGCAGCACCAATAGATGCATAATCTCTCACAACATGTCACCACAATCCTCCCAAGTCATAAGAACATGAACTCCATGAAGGAACTAGAGTTACCGAAAAAGTAACCCTTCTACTTTTTTTACTTGTTTAGGCCCTCATGATTTTGGCTTAATGTTTCCTTGATTTGATGTTGCAATGTGGATAACACATTCACATTAGGTCTTGGGCCCTTGTGAACTAATGTAATTTTAACGGTTCCTTACATAAGTGTTGTGAAGTGTTGTAACACACTTTCACACTTTTCTAGGTTTTTATGAATTAAATAAGCATAATAAAAATAATTTTAATCATAATCAACCTTAATCTTTCTTTATTTAGAGTGTTGTAAAGTTTTGTAACACATTTTCACACTTCTCTAGGCTTTTCATTAAAAATTGGGCTTTCTAATACTTTAATCAACCCTATTTTGCATCCACAAGCCTCATTTATTGCATCTTTTTGAGGATAATCCCAACACCAATTAGTAACCAATCATAAATTAGGTGTTCTTGGCTTTTATGGCCCAGATTTAGTTTCTAGGACTCATTCACCAACTTGGGAAAATGAATCCCAACTAGGTCTTTTTGGCCCCGATGCAGGTTTCACGCATTTCTAAGCACTTTTCATTTTTGGTCCCATACATTATGTCTTGTGGGACTCATTCACCACCTTGGGCGAATGAGTCTCGTGTGACCAAAATTAAAATTTCCTATGGGATTTTATTTAACTAGACCCAATGTTAGCTTGTAGTGTTGTAATTTTGGGAATTCTTGCATAATTGGGTATAAATACAAGGTTATTTCACTCATATTCTCACCTAGCAAATTTTACAAGCATTCAAGAGTTCACAAGAGAATTTGAGAATTCACAAGAGCATTCAAGGAATTTCAAGGGAAAATTATCAAGCATTTTAGAGCATCCTTCAAGTCTCAATCATCATGTCAAAGACTGTATTCTTCATGTTTGTTATTATGCTAACAATTGCAATGTAGATTTTATGATTCAAGCAAGAATTGCATTCAAGATCAACATATTTCAAGAAAGAGTCAAGAACAACATCCATTGCAACCATTTCAAGAACATTTCCAACACCTTATTGCTAGGGTTTGGTGAGTTGTAACATTACTAATTGTTTATTCATCACTCTCCTTTCATATTTACTTTCATTTCAAGGTTAAATTACCAACAAGGGCTTTGAATAAGGAAAACCCCTATTCCCTAACCCCACAACATTTTTCCCTCTTATTTTGAGTGATTTATAGGGCTCAGTTATAGATTTTTCAAGAAGAAAAGTTGGAGAAAAATTGTCAAATTCCTAAATTTGTCATCAAGCCTTGGAGAAGCTTGAAGAAGGCCTACAGGTGGCAATTTGTAGTTTCAGATCTGGAAACCAATCAAAACGGGTAGAGAAAATTGAGAGGAACATAATCTAGTTCAAAACTTCCAGAAAAGTACAAGTGGGCTAATTCACCACCATTGGCGAATGAATCCCATTATATAGGCTTGATAGAGATTTTAATAGATATGGATACCCTTTTGGCTGAAACTTGTAGATGCACATTTTCCCAGAAACTAGATTGATTCACACAACTTGGCGAATGATTCCAATTCAACAATGATAATTCATTTTCTAGAATTCTAGACCTCCATTCTACCTTCTTCAGTTTCCCAGGTGCACACTTTTAGTTTTATAACTTTCTATGTAATACCCCTCATACTGTTTAAACTTATTAATTTTTGTGTTAACTCGTTATGATGATACTATTAGGGTTTTGATTTGGTTGGTGTAGTTTGATGATGTTGTTATTCCTTTTCTGGACATAATCGGCTGATATGACATTACTAGTATGATTTGTGATATCTTGTGTGTTGTTGGATTTTGTTTATTTAAATGATTTATCATTAATATTTATATGCCAATGTGATGTTATTTAATTCAGTATTATTATATGATGCAGTAGTTTAATATCATGTTATCTTATGTCAATTTGGTTAGAAATGTTAGCTCATTATTGATATTATAATTGTTAGGGTAGGTTAGGCGAGAGGACAGTGTAGCATCACTCATTCACGAGTGCCCTGCTACACTGCAATTCCTTCTCATGATAGGATGTTCGATTATATATACATATACATGTGTTACTTGACGTTTATCTGGATGCAGGATTGCAGGAATAAGTCTCGATTCCACCTGCTTCGGCAGGACAGGGCGAGCAATAAATTAACCCAATGGGTAAAAGTTGAAAAAGGGAGTAGGCTTGGAAGTGTCCCCGTCCCAAGTCCATCGTCTGTTGTGAGTCATGTTTTGACTATAGTGTCGTCGTTGTCTTGTATGTAGTTTTATTGTTGAGTATTTGTTTTATTCTTGGTTAGTGTTTAATTAACTAATCATAATTCATAAAATAATTAAGTATTGTTTCACTGTTATTTGATTTAATCAAGAGTTGGAAAAATGTTAAAATTGAATAAATAATAAATTAAAAGTGATTTAATTAATTAAAAGTGAAAATAATTATAATTAAATTAATATAGTTGAGAGTCATTAAATATTATTTTTTATTAATATTAAATTAGGAATTTTTGTGGAGATAATATCTAAATTTAAATAATTATTCCAATTAAAATTTTAGATAAATGTGAGCTTTTAAAAGCTGGAAAAGGACCAATAGGAAGGGGGATTTTTGTGAAAAGAAAGCAGATGTGCTTTATGGAGTTTTATTTTTGATTTATTGTTTTGATGAGGAAATTTATTCACACACAAGTTTGTTCTGGTGGGAGTTTTGCTCTGTAGTTTTTAGATCTAGAAAAGAAAAATAAGAAAATAGCTTTCAGTTTTGAGTCTTGAGTAGTTTTGGAATAAAAATTATTGTGAGTTTGGAAAGAGAAGATTGTTCAGAAGAACATTGAAGGAAGAAGGTCGAAGAAGGAGTTACAGGAGAAATTCGAGAGGAGGTTACAGGCGGGTTTCTCCTTCAAACACAGGATTCCAGGTTTTTTTTCCCCTTTTATAATATTAATACTTCGTAGGTCTGTAAATAAATCTGATTTCTATGTTTTCAAAAATTGTTTGAATGAAGTTTAGGTTTTGAAAACTAGTTTGTGTTTAAAACCCTCCAATCTTCTGTAGTAAATTATAGCATAACTTGTTTTAAAATCCTTCAACGTAGTGTAGTAGAGAAAACTAGTGTGCTTGCAATATAAAACAAAAAGAATCACTTCTGATGGAATATCGAATTTGCATATTTAAATTTACATTGAGTTGTTGAAAATCCATGGTTGAGTTGCTCAAAACCTCAGGTTAAATATATTTATTCATATACACAGATTTGATATAAATATACTTTCATTCTGATTGAATTGAGTTTTTGTTTTAAATATATATATAAATTTATGTATTTACCGAAACAAATATATTTTCTTCATTATTATTCGTGATTGATTGCCTGAGTATGTGAGGAGAAAACAATTTATTTTGATAATTATGTTGAAATTCTGTATATATATATATATATATATATATAAGGTTATTGTTTAAAATATATATTATATATATATATATATATATATATATATATATCTATTAGATTTTAAAATTTATTGTATAACTAAACTGTGCATTATCTTTATTTTTATAATGTTTACCTTCATATTATTTTCGTAATAAGTGTCGTACGAAATATTTATTAAAATAAATAATTTTGATCTGGGTGCCACAAATTTCCGTGTACAGAAAATTCATGATTGAAATGTTTAAAAGAAAAGTTATTAAATAAAATAGTATGTTATAAACGAAATTTAAAAAAAAATAAAAAAATAAAAAAAATACAAAATATAATTTTGGTGGGGAAGGGCCGGCCATTGCCGTACCCAAACCCTGTCTCAGGGTCTGCAGGGGCGCAGATCAAGGACTGCCATAGCTGCCCACTTGGGCTGGGGCACGGCAGCCTTTGTGCTACACTGGGGAGGCCGCCCTCCTCTGAGAGGTACGCAGCCTCCTCAATGGAGGTGTACCTCCCTGTGTAAATTCATTTTAATATTTTTTTTTAAATTTTGTAATTTAAATTTAAAATTTGTAAATTTTAAATTATATTTAATTCGAATTTAATTTATTTAATAAATTTTATAATCAAATTTTATTAATAATTAGTTTATAATAATATATATATATATTATATATTATTTAATATATATTAAATATATATTATTTAATATATATATATATATATATATTTATTGGGTTTTAATTTAATTGTTATTTTATTTTTATTTTTTTTTGTTATTATAATATTCGAATATGTATTATTTGGATTGGGTTATGAGGTAATTAGGTAATAGAGTTATATTAATTTTTAATTAATTGATTATTCTTATATAATTGTACAGTTGTGTAATAGGGTGGTGTATTGTAAATATTACTTCTTTTTAATATGATACAATTAGGAGAAAATTGGAATGATTAGTGTAGTTGTGGAAATTATAATTAACTTTGTGTTTGGAATTAAATCGAATAGTTAAAGTTTAAAAGATATGATGTTAAAATGTAATTGTGCGAATTTGAATTTAGCAGTGTGCTTTGTTTTGAATTGAATGATCTCGTATTGTTGATTTATTTGTTGGACGAAATCATTGGGTTTGGAATTATCTCTTTATGGAGTTGTTCTTAAGTAATCGTTTGTTCTTGAAGTCATTCGTCAAGTCTGTTGTGGTACTCTCTTCTTTATGAAATTGTGTCGTATGGAAAACCCTAGGTTTACTTTATCTTCCATAAGAGTTGTGTTATTGTTAAGGACTTTCTGTGATGGAATGCGTTTCTGTCATGTTCTTGTACTCTTCTTGTCGGGAAATTAGGGTTAAGGGTATTGTAAGTCTTCCAGAGAAATTTTCTTGAGTGGGGGTTCATTTTGGTGAATCACTTTGATGTATTGTACTATGATGTTATACCTGGTTTCCATGAACGGGGATTTGTGCCTCCTGAGAAATAGGAGTGGGTAATGAGAATTGTACCTCCTTTGGAAGGAGTGTGTTTTTTTGGATTGGTTTCCTCCAGTGGTTGGAGTGGGTTCCTTGTTTTGTTTTCTCCTTGGATTGGAGAGCTTATATTGTTTAGTTACCTATTGTGGTATCGTGTCTTGTGTGTTGTCGATAGGAGAGTGGCTCTTTGTGGGGGTCCGGCACACAAAGGGGTGCTAGGGTAACCTACCTAGAGTTTAATTAAGTGATAATTTAAAAGAAATAAATGGGGGGCTTTCACACTAATAAAGATAAAAGAATGTCTCTCTCATGAAGCAAGTGAATGATAAGGCTCGAGATGAGATGGGACGCATAGTTTTGCGTGAGGGTTCGGCGGCCGGTAGAGGCAAGCTAGGGTAACCCAGGATGGGGGTCCGGTAGCCTAGGAAGGTTGAGCCAGGGTAACTCATGGCAATTTATGCATGACACTCTTCCTATGTCAACAGTTAGCCAGTTTTTGTGCGATGGTCATGATCTTGTTCTCTGGAAGCATTGTAACCTCATGTTAAGTGACTTTGTGACTGTAGTTGTGAAGTAATATTGTGATTTCAGTGGTTATGTGCCTTGTTGTTTTCTCTTTGGGAATTGTTGGATGAGGTCTTTGTTATTATGCCTTGAGTTCATTGTTGTTGTGCCTCTTGGAATGGTTGTCGTGAGTTTTTTCTAAGTGGTTTTGGGATGTTAAGTTGTCCTTGGAGTTAGTCTTTGTGATTGTTAGGCGTACTTGGTCGGGGACCCTTCCTTGTCTACTCTCAGCATGGGGGTGGTTGGGTGGAACGTGCTTCGCACCCCATTGGGTTCCCTCTTCTATTGCAGATGTATCTTTTACTTGCAGGTTTTGGCGGATGTGGATGATCCAGTATCCTTATGTACTAGATTGATGTATGTACTTCATATGTAATATATATTCATTGATATATTGTCTCCCACGTGTGTTGGGATGACCTGGATGTGATTTGTATATGTACTTATTGAGGTTGTATTTCTAGTTAGTTGTATTCCTATATCATTGGGATGTAATAATTATTCAAGCCATGTATTTAATTAGGAATCATTTGTTATAGTTGGTTATGTTGAGTTGTATCTATCGAAATATGTAACACTCTATATCTTTATAATTCCATGTGTTGTCATATGTGCATATGTTATTAATATGGATATAGTTGATGGATATTTTAAATGATGGAATGGGAATGAATAGATTTACGTAGTAGATTAGTTATGGTTATCTTATTATCATTGTTATGAGTTAGTGTAGTCATGTCACTTCGTGTACCCCATTGGAACTAGTTGTGCCTCATGATACATTGTTATGTTATAATACTTAAGTATGTTTATTTTATGTTCTTTATTTAAAAAAAAAAAAATGTTCTGTTGTTATTAGTTCCTTTGGGGTTCGCACGGTGGGGCGTGACATTCTACTACATTTTTTCATCTTTCTAGGTCATTTAAGATTAGTTTCCATTTAACTAGGGTTTTATTTAACAACTTGCATTGCATTGTCTTTTCCAAGTCTAAACTTGGTGGTGAACCCCTCATTAGATCATATTCATTTCCTAGGACAACTCTATTGCAAGTTTTCAATATCCTTTGCATTAAGATCTCTAGGGTTATCCTTGAGTGGAATCTTTTTGAAAGTGGGTGTGAATACATCAATCAATCATTCAATTCAAATAATAATTTTTAATAGGTTCCATCTTGGTGAACTTGCATTTAGGACATCATAATTCTGATTTGGAGTGCATTTACATCCTAGATTTATCTTGCATTAACATTGAATTGCATTTTCTATTGGTTAATTTGCATTCTAGGGTTTCAAAATTTGCATTAGTGAAAAGCTCATTTATCTTGCATCATTGCATATAAATTCATTGAAAATTAAACAAATTCCACATTTGCATCTCATACATAGCTAATAAAACATAAAAATCATAAGATTCAATTTAATTTTTTTGAAAATTTTCAAAAAAAATTGTACCTAGACTCATTCACCACCTTGAGTGAATTAGTCCCTTTGCACATTTTGCACTTCATTTTTTGGTATTTAAACTTCATTTTGTGATTTTTTGTTTGTTGTTTCTACATTTCTATTTCACTTTCTATAATTTTAGTTATAAACATTTCATTTTTCTTAGCTTACATTGCATTTACACTCACCCCACATTTAATAGCCTTTACATGAGTGTTTGGTGTCCTATTACTAATACCATAGTGAAAAGAAGTTTGAGACTCATGTCATACGGTGATAGCACAATCACTGTGGATCTTGGATTATCTAGAGCTTCCACTCCTAGTATTGACACTAGTGTAGACACTGAAAAATGTCTTGATGGGTCACATTGGATAACTAACATCATTTCCTCTTTAAATCCATCCTATTTTTACTTAACTTATTTAAATAGGAAATCTATTTAATTAATTGCATCATTTTCATCCATTAACTTAACTAATTTAATTGGGTTCATTCATCCCTTTTCATGCTAACATTCCATCTCATTAAATTAAATAAATCAAAATATTTAATTTGATTCCCTAAGTCATCTTATTTAATTAAATATCATTTCACCTTTCTCCCATTTATTAAATCATTTAATTTAATAAATATCTCTTCAATTCCCCTAAATTGGATGATTAAACCTTGTTTAATTAGCAATTAAACCTTGTTTAATTAGCAATTAAACCAACTTTCCTCTAAGAAAAGGGAATATTCCCATGGAATATTCCTTATCCCTTTTTTTCGCAATTAAAACTTTGTTTTAATTTGTAAAATTCATTTTTCCTCACCCAAAGGAATATTCTAAGGAATATTCTTATTCCTCCATCATTTGAAAAAATGATATTTTCACTTGGCTTCTTAAGCAAGTTTTAACCTTCAACTTGTTGAATAAGTCACCCTTAACCTATGTGAGTACGTCAAAAGTATGTTTGTTTGAGGCAAGTGTGAACCTTGATTAGAATCTCATCATGCATTCTCATCCATTGATGAGAATCCATGATCCATGTCTCTCATCTCCTTCATCTTGGACCATTGATTAAATTTTTTTATCTCAACTCTTCATTCCTCATTTTCTCTCCTATAAATAGGTCACTATTTGAAGACAAATGAATCCATCTTTTTCAAAGCAAATTTATCTTGTTGAATCACATGCATCCATCATTTAATTGAAAAATTATGCTATTAAATCTCATATGCACTCACACTCATATTTACTCACTTTTTAGCTTATCTTAGTTAATTTTAATTGCATAATAGCTTAGAGCATCCATTAATGGCTTCCATGCATCCATCTTAGCTTGTTTATAAATTTGGTTTTCCATCTTTTAGCTTAGAATTAGATTAGATTAGCTTAGTAATAGTATAATTAGTGCATTTTTAGCATAAAATCATGGTAACTTAGCTTACATCATGTTCATTTCTAGTGTAAACTAGGTTTTCATACGTCAATCACAATGGTTTCACCGATTCTCTTCCATAGAATCGACTGAAATAGGCTCACTATTCACGGGATTGAGAAAGGGTCATTTTTTCACATCAACACAACACCAATTCCAAAACAGGATAAGTTTCAAATGGGTTAGAATAGGAATTTAACTATTTTCTTAGTTTGTAGTTTTCAATTTCAGTAAATGCTTAGTTTAATTTTCCAATTTGAATGATCTTGTTTGTAGATGCAGGTTTGTTTGGCAAAGTTATGCTTCAATTCATCATGAATCAAGCATAATCAACCCTCACCGACATTTCTTTGTCTCACATTCTGATACTAGAAGGAGGGAAAACCATTAATCTAACCATTTTTTAGCTTGAATTCCATTTTATGTTGTTTTGTAGGACCTGACAATGCCTAAATTACAAAAAAATGATATTTTAATAGCGTTTCCATATAGAAATGCCCTAACAATTTTAAATCTCAACACTAAATTAATGCTCCAACACTAATTTAAATCTGGCAATGCATATTTAATTTGGAGATATCAAAAAATTTAAATGATGCTCAAATTCACCAGTCCAACGCTATCAAATTTCAAATTGCAACAATACCCCAAGTAGCGACCCTGAGAAAAATACCAATGCTCTAATGCTCACTATTTCTGCTAAAGAGCAATGCCTACTTTCACAAGAGTGACACCCATACTTCAAATTGTGACACTATCATTTTCAGTGATGCCTAGCTAGGGTAGGAAATTTTATGGTTAGTTTTTCAACATGTGATTTAATTTCTTAAGTTTGATCTGACCACTGATGCATGTTTGATTGTGTTCTAGTTGTAAGACTAATAGGGTTTTGAAGGTTTTAAAGACATGGATAGAAAGTGAAGAAATTATTTTCTATCTTAAATTCTATAATTGTATCAAGCATTTGACACTTGGGGGAAATTATAACCCAATTTCATGCTTTCTAATTTTTGCTTTAGGAAACACACTAGAGTTCAATTGGGTTTAAAATGAATGCTCGAAGTTGGATAAAATTGAACCTTTACATCATCATTTTATTTTGTGCTTAAAATTGAACAAGGCAACTTCATTTTCAATTGGTGCTTAAAACAAACTCATGATTGCTTTGAAGGGTTAAAATTTACAACTATTTTCTATGTTTTGTGATTTTCAACATTGTTAGTAGGTGTGTATCTAATTATCTCTTGACATTTTTCAATCTTGAGAAATGAAAAAATTCTCTAATACATTGTAAGATCACCTACATCTTTCAATTGGGTTTAGAATTGAACAATCATGCTAGTGTGAGAAAGAGACATTTTGTGTGTTCCCTCCTTGCGCTTTATGTGAAATGGGCAGTCGAAATACAAGTGTACTCCCTCACTTTTTCTACCTTTAGAGGGCCCTTTCTAAGAATAAATTGAAGGTGACTCCAACAGGTTTTTCACTTGGGCCGGTATATAAATGGATAAGACTAAACTATCAAGTTCTAATGGTATGTAGGCCTTATCCATATAGTGTATTTTAGAATGGGGTACTACTATAAAAAGTATAAGAGCCCCTGGTAGGATTGATTAAAGCCTTTAGTGGCTTGTTGGACACTTGCAAGGTTTCATGCCCTTGATTACCTGAGCTAAAATCATTTGTTTAGCAAGCCAAAATCCTAAAATATTTGCTGGTGCAAGCACGATCATTCTGAAGCCACCCCACATTTGTACTATTCAATTGTAGAAACATAAAAATTCCTTTTAATCTCTTGATTTTAAGGATTTTGAGATTTGGTGGTCCTAAGAAGTGTGTGTTGTGGAGGGGAGCCAGTGTTGCCAAATCTCTAATTATTCACTTTGTCTAGTATTTGGAGAAATCCAAGTGGGGACTCAACAAATATGGCCATTTCTATCCTAGGATTGTAAATGATTGTGATTCAATTTAACACTTTTCTTGGTTTCAAAATGATACAAAAGAAAACATTCACTATCATCCTCAAAATTTCAAACACTTTGGCTCAAATATGGACTTCTTGAGTTATCCTTAATATTACTACTTGTCCTAAGGATTTATCCTTAGCGATTTCTAAATATCTTGACATTAATCTCAAACCCATACTTTTCCAAAGACAACATAGGAAATTATGGCTTTAATCTCATAATTTTCATCAAATGGACATTGTGAAACTTATGATTTTATTCACATAAACATTTAGTTTGAAAACATAACCAAGACAAGTGTTTGTAGTAAAAATAAGCTCATTAATCCAAGATTAAATCAAATGAACACCCCACATTGATGTATTTTCAAATCATTGACTCCCCAAACACAAGAAAATTGAGACAAGGAAAAACATTGCAAGCATTGAGTCCAAAATCATTGAGTTCCATTATCCAAAATCATTGAGTCTCACTATGTCAAAATCATTGGGTCCTATTTCCAATATCATTTGATTCCTATCTTACCAAAATAATTGAGTTCTTGGAGTTATTATCACTATAGAGGTATAGCATTTTTTCATTACCTTGGTGTTGGAAAACAAAGATTCACTATAGGTCAACATTGGGTCAAACACTTCATCAACCCCTCCATCAAATTTCATCCTTCACTTCACCAAACTTTGTAAAAATTTAAAATACACCAACACTTTAGATTTAGACATTTATCAAACTAACCCCTAACTTAGCTACTTTGTATGTGAAATGAATCCTTTTCCATGCATTTAGTTTAGTTATCATCTTTGAACTATTTTATCTTGAAGGTCACGAGTCTACCCTAAAGATTTCAAAGTTCATCAACATCCTTTATCCAAACATCAAAACATCAAAATCAAGTCAAAAGTGTTGTCCCAAAATGTTTGCAAAGATCACTTCCCACATCACCCATATTTTCACCCCCCCATTATCATCATCATTTCAAAAATACTTAGAGCATCCCTTCTACCTAGATTTGAGTCAACTAGAGAGTTCAAACATTACAAATCTCAACACAACTATCCCATAGGTGACCCATAATCTATGGTTACAAAAAGATCACAACACAAGAGAATCATAGACAAAACCAAAGTCTCATCTACCATCAATGATCCCAATCCTCAAGAATTCAATCCAAGGAGTTATTCTTCCCCCTCACAACAAACACCAAACCCATTGGGGTATGAGATAGAAGACATCACAAACAATCCATTTGGACTTACTAGAGAAGAAATGATGGAACATCAAGCCTTAGAAAATGTGGTTCTAATTTCCCCATCTTTTGTTGCACAATCATTGACACAAGGATTGAATTCATCTAAAATTCAATAAACTCCATCCCTTGTGCCAATTCAACCCTTACCATCTAGTCTTACAACTCAACTAGGAACCAACCTTGGTCTCACTTCATTTCTAGGAACAAACACAACTTTGGGTATTCATAAAAAAAAACTCCATTAACCACCAACCTTCCACAAGACACAATTTGGATACAAACCTTTGGACAACCACTTACATTTTATGATGCCACAAAAATCTCAACATATGGAGCGCAACCATCTTCATCTATCATCACAAATACCCAAAGTATGCCTAATGTTATGCAATTTAATGTGAACCAAGTATCTCAAGTAGGAAAACGAGGGTGAGTTAATGCTATCACACAAATTCAACCCTTGAGAAGTGGTTCCAACAACCCTATCGATACATCAAAACAAGTGGTTACCCAAGCTACTCAAGTCAATCTATCATCTACATCAAACCTATCTATCATCAACCCAAATCAAAACAACACCTTGGTTATGAATACCATCAACCAAGGTAATACCTTGGTCACACCTCAAATACAACAAGGGAACCCTTTTAATCAATGGACCCAAGGTCCTAGTATGTCATTACTATTGAAAAATATAATGGAATAATCCTCATCATTTCCCATGGTCCCCTTTACCATGTAAAATCAATTGGGACCTCAAACTTACATTCCTCCACCTCAATACACTATCTTGCAGGGAATGTTAAACCAAGGGAACCCTCAACCCCTCATCAATAATCTACTACCCACTCAAAACATTAACACCCCCAAGTCATCACAGATGTCCCAACCACTGATTGATCGTACATTCCAAGCACATGCCTTGCCTTTACAACAAGCACAACAAGCTTACCAACAACAATAGCACCAAGCAGCCTTGGTAGCACAACGATAGTATAAAATAGCCTTAGGAGCACAACAACAACATCAAGAACAAAAAGCAGCCCTAGCAGCACAACAACAATAGACTTATCAACAAGCCATTCAACAAAAACAACAAAAACAACAACAAGCCACCTTAGTAGAACAACAAGCCCAACAAGCCACCTTAGTTGTGCAACAACAAACTCAACAACAAAAAATCCCAACAAGCATTGCTTGCTCAGTATTATACCCAACAACAACAATTGATCGAGCACAACAACAAGGTTCCTACTATAACCCTCAATTGAACATCATCAATACAAATATGTTAGGAACATATACATCAATAACCCAATCACCTTCACAAAATC
This sequence comes from Sequoia sempervirens, assembly GCA_007258455.2. Classification (NCBI taxonomy): domain Eukaryota; kingdom Viridiplantae; phylum Streptophyta; class Pinopsida; order Cupressales; family Cupressaceae; genus Sequoia; species Sequoia sempervirens. The sequence continues at coordinate 20,014,483 of VDFB02105785.1, forward strand.
TCACACCACCATACACCCCATACAACACCCCATCATATCAAAATCCCATGTACACTTCATCCACCATCCCACAATATGAAACATATGTTCCTCTACCAAACCCACTAGATGGTCTAGCATCATAATTTAAGGAATTATAACAACAACTATAGGACCTTCACATGGGAAAGGAAAATAAGCTCCATACATAGAATTTGTGTCCATATCCATTTGATTGAAACATTGTAATGGTACCATTCCCTCCTAGTTATGAAATCCAAAAATTCGATAAATATAAAGGGAGAGGAAATCATGTGGACCATATCAAAGAGTTTAATGTCATGTGCATGAAGGTCACCTATAATGAGTCCTATTTAGTGTGCCTTTTCTGACAAAGTTTAATAGGCCCATCCATGGATTGGTTTTCTCATCTACCTCCCGATATCAAAAATTTCCAAGAAATTGTTGATAAACTAATAGATCACTTCTCCTTCAATCTTGACATGGACGTAAGTCTATAAGAATTGTACACTCTTAGAAAAACACAAAGGGGAATCTTTCACTATTTTCTTGCAATAGTTGAGATAGAGAGTTGGTAAAAGTAAGTGGCCAGTTCTCGACAAACAAGTGGGAATTATTATAGAAAATCTAGACCCAAATCTATCATTCCACTTGAAAATTCAATTCATCACATCTTGTGATGAGCTTTTCCCTACATCCCTTAACATTGAGATAGCCCTAATCTCACAGGGAAACACACAAGTGTATAAAGACAATCGCCCATCCATTAGTTTCAACGACAAGCCCCACTATTGGGCCAAGAACAAAAATGTTACTAGTGATGGTGTTGTTGATGCAAAGATGGTCTTAACTATTCCTAGACAAGAAAACACCCAAACCATGAATACATAACCATACACATCATCATCAAGCAATCAACTAACAATCAATGCTACAAACACTCAATGTGGACAACAAAGAAAAAATAGTGCTCCTAAGTGACAATTCACTCCCTTAGGAAAACCTATGGAAGATGTGTTAAAGAGGTTGATATAGTCTAATCTTATCACACACCCAAATTTCTCAAACTATCAAGAGCCACAAATCAAACCTCATAGCTATAGAGAAGATCACTTTTGTGAATTTCACTGATACAAAGGTCATAGCACACAAAAAAAAATTAGGCTCAAACATCTAATAGAGCATCTTATTGACCAAAGAGACATTGAGGCTAATAAAAAATATGGGAACAAAAATCTGAAAATTTACATGAACTCTATGTCTAATCATGGAAAAAAAAAAATTTGACAAAGGAATCAAATTCAAGCAATACCTAGGACACCACGGTGGGACATGTTTACATTGTTTATGAGGAATCAGATATGTATCAAGATAATATTTTAAAACAAATTCAAAACCCATCAATAATGTTTAGCACTATTTATATCGTAATGACATCAAGCGAATATCAGATTGTGATATCTCTCCTACATATGAATCAATGATTGGGCATGTTGAATAAATTCAAAATGAGCCATAAATATCCTATATTGAACCCATACCCACAAAAATTTGTGAAGAGTATTTTACCAATAATGAATCATCCACCCAAGGATCATGTCAAGAGGAGGCTCTTGAGGATAATGAAAGTTATTCCAAATCGAGTCAAGTTCAAGAACCCCTATCCCCAGAGTTTCACAAAGAAATAAGGGACATCTTCCAAACCATTTTAAACTCCAAATATTTCCCTAATATAACTCCTAAGATGCTTCTTTCAGATAGACATATAGGTGTTCTTCATCCAATACAAGAGTCTCGCACTCTTGATATTCCTACAAAAGAGCAAGCAATAGTCAAGATTATTGATTCTTAGAGTGATTGTGCATCATTGACATCTTTTGAATCTCTTGAAATAGTATCAACAAATAACATTTGATGTCATAGAATCAAAGAAAATAGCTCATGAGCAAGCAAAAGTCAAGATTATTTATTCTCACAATGATTGTGCATCATCGACATCTTTTGAGTTAGCATCAACATCTTTTGAAACAATATCAATAGATAATGATGTCATGGAATCAAAGCAAATAGTTCATATTCCTGAATAGTGGGAACCCATAACAATATCAGGGAAAAGGATTATGTATTGATCATAACTTCACAATTTCGGGGGAAATATTGTCTACAACAAACATCAACATATGGGGCATGAAGAATCATTATGATGAAAATATTATCAATGCTACAACTAGCCATATCATGAGTTGGAATTCACCCATTATCTCATAAACAAATTGGGACCAACTTAAAAAGAAGAATTCATATCAAAGAAAGGAAAATATCATCAAAGAAAACTAAGAAGTAAAGCAAAAAGTTTGAAGAAAATACAAATGGATACCAAAGCAAAATAAAGAAAATCATCCATCAAAAACTCCATTAGTCAAAGAAACTATGGGGTGAAATTAAAAGGGAAATATATCTGTCAAAAGAGTTCTCAAATACCAAAGCAAGCTTCTCAAGGAAGGGACAAAGTATATCCAGTGGTTGGTCCTAATTCCATGAAAACCTCCATCCCCACCCATCATCACTCATCTTCCCAAGTATGGAGACTCAAAGGTTCCAAACTATCGACCAATCCATCTCATATTCCTTCATGCATGACACCATACATTCCATTCATAATATCCAATTATCATATTGACCATGTGTTGGAAGCTACCCTTCATCATAAGGATTCTGAGGGCACTTTATCATGATGTGCACACATAGACAAGGTTAATTCTGGTATCCACAAGGTAGATCAAAGTTCTTCAAGGTTGCATTCAAGTTATCATATCTTAGGAAAGCAACTTCTTCAAGTAGGGAATTGTTGACATGTTATGATAGTGGCCTCCACATCAATACTACCAGGTTGTTCAACATGAAGCTAACATTTCCAAAAACTAAATAAATAAATCAAGAAAATAGTAAAAATAAAAATTGTCCTCCAGTGAAAACCACTACGGTGGTGCTTTGGTTAAGTACTATGATGAAAACCTAGAAAATAGGAATCATGAGTAGAATAAAGAGTCTATATTATCCTTATTAGATAGAAGCATCTCATCCTTGTCATGATAAAACCAATGTTCCCTCCATCCTTCCAATCTATCTTTATCCAGATATTCCACTTTATCTTGATCTTGACAATGATTCGACATATACAACTTCAACTCTACTCATGGAAAAATTTGATAGGATCTTTACCATTTTATCTTGTGAAGTCCCATAGCCCATATCTAGCATGATAAAACTCTATCAAACTCTTCACATATACATTACCTATCTTGGTTATCCATTGCATTATGAAGAATTGCTAGACACTGGGGGTAGGTTATTGCACTCTTATTTTTGAATAACTCTTGATCCATGTCTTATATATCACAAATGTGACATCGACATCATGATCTAAGTATCATTTTCCTCAAAACATCTTATCAGAAAACACCAAAAACATTAAAAAATTATTATCTCATTAGAAAATCCAAATAATTTTGCAAAATCCTATACAAGAAAAATCCAAAACATCCAAAAAACATCAAAATCCTTAAAAAGTTCAAAGATCAAAAATTCAAAAAATAGAGTCTTGTCGAACTATAGGTCTCTAAGCTTGAACATAGGTAAGGCCATCATTGATGTTCCCCTGAGACACCATAGGATATTACTTTAGGAGTCATTCATAATAAATTGTTGCCTTTCATCTGTTCATATCTTCATCTTGTAAATAAGTCGAGTTAGTTGAACTGCATGGTCTCTGCATGTATAACATAGGCAAGGCTTATATTTGATCAGTCCCCAAGACCCCTAGGATAGGTCTTTAGGTTAGGTTCTTGGTCGAAACTTGGAAATTCTCAGAAAATCCCTAAAAATTTGTAAAACACTTGAAAATCCCCAAAACATCCAAATATCTTAGAAAACATAAAAATATTTGAAAATTGAAAATCCAAAAAACAATAGAAAATATTCAAAAGACCTAAAAAGCCTCAAAACATTCAATAAACCCTAAACAACCTTAGAAAATAGAAAACATAAATATCCGCATACAATTTCTAAAAATCCCAAAAACAACCTCAAAACATTTCAAAATACCAAAAACATTGAAATATTCTAGAAAATCCAAAACCCATCCATCCCATCTCGCTTTCACCCATAATAAATTATTTTCACCTTCAACCTTCGGAAACATAAGTAGAAAGAAAGTATAGAAAGTTGTAAAGTGCAAACCTAAAAGTCAAAATCTTAAGTCTAAATCATAGGTAAATGCGTCAATGAAGTTCATAGCAACAACTCATCTTAGCATCATCATCCCAACATCAAACAACCCTCTGATCAACATGTCCTAGGATGTATCCTTCCTGCAATGGACATTAGTATCATAAATCACTTTAGCTAAACTTAAAATAGGCAAGAGCTATAGATAAAACTGACTATTTGTCTTTGATCTTTTCTTATGATATATCTTAATGACCCATTCCAAGGAAATCTCAATGATGTCTAACAAAAAAATTTAGAGAGAAAGGAATGGGGCATCAATCATTATCTTTCGTTTGTTCTGCTTGTGGATACTCTTGTAAGAAATTCTTGGCACATACTTGCTTATTTGTGTGTAGGAAGTTTGTTTAGAGTATGTTGTTGACTATTGTGTACGCTTTGGTCCAATATATTCTAACCTTCTAACTTGCATTCCAATGATGTTTTTGTATTTCAAGGTGTTAACAAGAACTATCCTATCTATTTTGTCAAATCAAAGTCCATTACACTAGATACAACACTATCCTAGTTATTAATACCTTGATGCATCGTGTCTATGTGTTATATCAAACAATAAGGAAAGACATAAAATCCCAATCCAAAAATGTGAGCATCTCATCATGCATTTCATCCTACATTTTGCATTGTCTCATCATCATCCCTAATAAAGTCTGGAAGGATGACTTGTTGGATCTTTTTGAATCAATCTCAAAATTAATGCTCAATCCATCCATCTTATTATTCGTATTCTTCTATCTTTACTACCATGTCTATCCAAGCATCAAATCTATGTGATCTACATTGAAATATACATGAGGCTACCCATAGCTGATTACTATCTATACATCATAGAATTTTTCTACATTAATATCTAAGCTAGCACACCAACAATACCTCTTCTGCTAGGGCACAATGGGGCATGTATATCATCTTCATCTCAACAATCTGAAATATTGTAGCTCTTTGATTCAAAAGTAACCTAAAATCTCAAGAAGCTCAAGTATAAGTCTGGTTTTCACCTATCGTGAGCTCAATCGGAACACTTTATTCTCTGATTGATCTCTCAAGGGGGAAACCAACCATCTTTCAATCATATTGATTTCAAATCATCTAATGAATTTTTTCCTAGCCTTGCTAGAAAATCTTGATCAAAATATCAAATCAACCATCATGGGGATATATCTTTCCCTACGAATCCTCATGTTATTTAACACAATCCTTGCATTGTTGTGAATCCTCAATAATGTTATCAATTGATCAGTTAGATCAATCAAATTTATCTTGGCTATCAACACCTCAAAGAGATCATTAATATCTATTTCTACATCATCATCAGCATCAAAATCAACATCACAATCAACATCAGTCTTTGAACCAATGCAATGAGTGCATTGCTTCAAAGAGGGGAAAAATGTAGACACTGAAAAAATTTCATGATGGATCACATTAGATAGATAAAATCATTTCCTCTTTAAACCTATCCTCTTTTGCATAATTTATTTATATATCCAAGCTCTTTAATTAATTGCATCATTTTCATCCATTAACCTAATTAATTTAATCATGTTAATTCACCCCTTTTTCATGCTAACATTTCATCTCATTAAATTAAATAAATCAAAATATTTAATTTAATTCCCTTTAATTCATCTTATTTAATTAAATAACCCTAAGTTATTTAATTAAATATCATTTCAACTTTCTCCCATTTATTAAATCATTTAATTTAATAAATATCTCTTCAATTTTCAATTCCCCTAAATTGCATGATTAAACATTGTTTAATTAGCAATTAAACTAACTTTCCTCTAAGAAAAGGCAATATTCCTTATCCCTTTTTTTCACAATTAATTTTTATTTTTTTTTTAATTTGTAAATTGTCTTTTTCCTCACCCAAAGGAATATTCTTATTCCTCCATCATTTGAAAAATTGATATTTTCACTTGGCTTCTTAAGCAATTTTTTACCTTCAACTTTTTGAACAAGTCACCCTTAACCTATGTGAGTAGGTCAAATTTTTATTTTTTTTAGGCAAGTGTGAACCCTTTATTAGAATCTCATCATGCATTCTCATCCATTGATGAGAATCCATGATCCATGTCTCTCATCTCCCTCATCTTGGACCATTGTTTAAACTTTTTGATCTCAACCCTTCATTCTTCATTTGCTCTCCTATAAATAGGTCACTATTTGGAGACAAATGGATCCATCTTTTTCAAAGAAAACTTATGTTGTGGAATCTCATACATCCATCTTTCAATTCCAAACTTATGCTATTTATTCTCATATGCAATCACACTCATATTTACTCACTTTTTAGCTTATCTTAGTCAATTTTAATTTCATAATAGCTTAGAGCATCCATTAATGGATTCCATGCATCCATCTTAGCTTGTTTATAAATGTGGGGTTTCATATTTTAGCTTAGAATTAGCTTATATTAGCTTATAAATAGTATAATCAATGCATTTTTAGCATAAAATCATGATAACTTAGCTTCCATGATGTTCATTTTTATCATAAAATAGGTTTTCATACATCAATCACAATGGTTTCATTGATTCTCTTCCATAGAATCGGCTCAAATAGGCTCACTAATCATAGGATTGGTAAAGGGTCATCGTTTCACATCAACACAACACCAATTTTAAAATAGGATAAGTTTCAAATGGGTTAGATTAGGAATTTAACTATTTTCTTAGTTTGTAGCTTTCAATTTCAATAAATCCTTAGTTTAATTTTCTAATTTGAATTCTCTTGTTTATAGATGAAGGTTTTTTTGGAATATTTATGCTTTGATTCATCATGAATCAAGTGTAAATGACCCTCACTGACATTTCCTCACCTCAAAACTAGTACACTAGGCATGGATAACACCCTTAGCAACTCCCTGCCTTCAAGTCACATGCAAGTTGAACCAAGGAATGATACAATGCCACAAGAAAACATAATTCAAATTAATGAAGGTTCAATAAACTTACAACATCAAATAATCCTTGAAAACATTTCAACTACCACCATCCCTACTGTAGAAAAAATTCACTACATGCTTGAAAGTGATGATTGCCTTGACCTTGTGAAAAACATAGTGCAAATCTTGGAAAAACATCTTCCCATAAACACTAGTTGTTCTTTACCATAAAGAAATTTCACAATCCAAGGAGGAACTCAAATTCCTCCTCCCACAAAACTTTCCTCAATACCTACCTACATGAATCATCAATTCACAACAAAAAGTCAACAAGTTAGTAATGTGATTCCTTCCTTGGGTATTCCTGCTAGCATCCCTAGTTCCTATGTGGCATCACAAGTTATATCTCCTACCTTACCTCCTATAAGAATTCCATTCACTTGTCCTACAAACACATACACTCCATCACCACTTTCACTTCCATCTCATAACACAAGTAATGATCTTCCCATAACACAACATTTCCAAAATATTTCATGGTCCCTTCAAACAAAAAATTCCACCAGAAGGGTATGTGTAGGATCATGATGTGCCAAAAAGTGGCAATATGATGGGTATGTGGCTGATGAATTTTTTTTACCCAAAATTGATGAAATGAAAAGGGTTTTTAAAGGAGATTATGAACTTTCCACCAATATAAATTGTGCTTCACTTTGAATTTAATAAGTAATTATTATTCATTTTCTATTCAAATTATGACTAAAGTCCTAATTGATAGGCTAATTGAAAACATCTATAGCTTTCAAACGGTATCACATTTTTTGAATCCAAAACATGTGTCACATTCTATGCTTCGATACTATAGGATTTAAAAAGAAAAAATGAATTTCATGAATTTTCAACCAAGTTAAGGTGGTCGAGATACGAGTTTTTATATTTTAAAATTTGTAATAAAAAATTCATAATTAATTATTTACTTGGAAAAGAATTACAAAAAAATATGCATCACATCGACATGAGTCCTCTACTTATATCTAAAATCTTATAAAAAAAATTTATCATTTTATTGTGGTTAGGGTGGTCGACAAAAACCTACTTTTTTTTTTCCCCAAATTTAAGTACTACTCATTGAAATTTCAAATTTTCACTAAATAGATTTTTATAAAAAAACCTAGTAGTTTAGAAACTACATTCAATTTTCTACAGATTCTATTCTTACATATTTTTGAAATAATATAGATAACTTATTCAAATTTTTACGTCAAGTTTCCTAACTTTGATTTTTTAAATTTTTTGCCACTTAAGGGCCTATTTTTTGCATGATGATCCTGCACATATCCATAAATCAAAATCAAAATGCTCCACCTACATATTATGTCAAAATTAGTCCATTGTCCTTGGGGATATTGTGAACACCAATTCCACAAGGTGTAGAGGTGTCTAGATTTGAGAAATATGGAGGGAAGGGAGATCCTTCTAACCATGTTAATTCCTACACTACCTTATGTAGTGACTTTGTCCTTAATGATAAAATTTTGGCAAAAAATTTCCCTAGGTCCTTGAAAGATACTGCCTTGCAATGATTCTCTTCTTTACCAAACAACTCATTTTTTCATTCAATGAACTTGTTGAGGCGTTTGTAAACCATTTCCAAGTGCATATGACTCACAAGATGACCCTAGCTGATTTGATGAGATGCAATCAAAAAGAGGAAGAAAAGATAAGTGATTTTATCTCACGCTATCAATCTCTTTATTCCCAAATCATATCAAGGTTCTTGACCCACACCTTCAAAAGATGTTCATAGAAAAATTGAAAAGTTATATCCAAGACAAGCTCACCATGATGAAATTTCCATCCTTCATGCACTTGTGTATCATCCTTTGGGATTATCAAAATTTGGTTAGTAATTAAGATACAAATTCCACTTCTATCCAAATCAAGAGATCCAAGCCCACAAAGAAAAATGATTCCCAACATTTTAGAGAAAATAATAAAGGGTTCCTTCAATTCAAACCCCCTCAACAAACAACTCAAAATATCAATAACCAAATAGCTACTATCAAAGCCACAGTGCACTTTAGTTATGGAGATCAGAAATGACAATTCACTCCCTTGCCCGATACCCTTCATAACACAATGTCTCAACTTTTAGAACAAAAAATGATTACCTTGCCTCTTGTCAAAACACTCAACCCTAATAAGCCTTTACCCCTAATCTTTAAATCAACTATCACCAAAGAAATGCACAAGACACAGAACATTACAAGCATCTAAAAAATATTGTGCAAGACCTTATTGATTTTTGTCGACTATCCATTGGAGGTGTTAGCAATCAAGGAAATAAGTCTATTTCCCATCTAAACCAAAACTTGCATATTTTCACCAACCCAATGCCCAAACATAATATTTCATTTGTCAAAGCAAGAAAAACTACAAAGAATGATGTGATGAATGTTGATACAGATGATGAAAACAATGATTTTGTTCTAAATAATGATATCGATGTCAATCCTCACTAACTCATTTGATTGCAAAATTCGATGATTTTTTTTTATGAAATATGTATAATTTGATGTATAGTCAGGTGCTTGTAAAATTTGATGTGTAATTTTTAATTTTTTAAAAGTTTATCCCCAATGTTTGTCAAAATTTTGATGAACCTGGGTTTCATCGAAATTTTGACTAGTAGTTTGGTCAAAATTTTGACAAACATGAAAAATAAGAAAAAAATCAAATTGTGGATGACATAAAGAAAAGCGAGTTCTCTCATTTATTGCGACAATGTTTTGCTCTAGTTGAGATAGTTTGTGGAGAACTAAGGATAATTTTCTTGAGAAAAATCAGAAAAAATTCAAGAAGATATTCCCAGGTTGAGGGTAGTCATTGTCTTTTTGCAGAATTCAATTGTGAAGTCAGATTTGTAGTTCCAGGTTTGAAAATCATATTTTAAAACATCTCATCATATTTCATTTTTTAGAGGTTTAGGGTTTTGTGAATTTCATGTCCATATTTTGTTGTGTGGAATCACACTGGTAAATTTTGACCCATTTTTCAATAAGTTTCCATCAGAATTTCAATGGTTGTTCGTCGCTATTATTGCGTCAAAATTTTGATGGCATTTGAAACATTAAAATTTTGGCCCAGCATCTTACGCTCATCGAAAAATGGGTCAAAATGTACCAGTGTCACCATAAGATCACCACCAAGGAACATATTCTTGTGACTATAATTATGTGATTCATAACTCTATTGATCATGTGGCACAATGGTGCTATAACAAATATAGGATGAATTCATGTGTGACCCAATTTTAATGTGGCTATGTTGTGATATAAATGGAGGCACTCATATAATGTAGTTAATTTAGGTTGTATCATGTAGGTGTCAATCATCATTAGGTGCATTTAGGTTGTCTCAAGTTTAACAGGTTACGATGTAATTATAGCATGTTCCAAGAGTGATTATGTCTTGCTGCAATAAAGAGCCTATAACTCTAGTTGATATGCAGAGTGGTTGTGTTATATCAATTATGTAGTGCATTCAATCACAACCCATGTTTAATAGGCTATTCTAGAGAGTGATCAAGATTTTCTGAACCTTATGAATGTTACTTAAAAGTGTATAGCTTAAACTACAAACCAAGTTTGTTACATACTTGAATGCAATCTTGGGTTACTACAAACTATAATAATGTGATCTTCTAATAACCATTATGGAAAGTATTAAAGAAATACCCATGCCATATAGGATACATTTCCCTGATTAGGTTTACATACCTTAATGATCAAACACAAGCTTCCCACACACTCTAGGATATAATCCAAGTTCATACCACAACTTTTTCAAGACAACTAATTTTCTGACCCAAGATTTAAGGTTGTTTTTTAATACCAACAGAAGCATTGGTAAGAGCATGATTAGGGTACAAACCCTAGGCCTCCATAGAAATATAAACAATAACTCTAGCGGATTGGTGAGGTTGCAATACCAAAAAGATTGAGACATTGTAGCTAATAACAAAATCTTGCAATCTAAAGATTGTATCCAATAACAAGCACACTATGTAGCTTAGTGACATTTGTAAATGCAATCTACAGTAAGAAGAATGACAATCACTTGAAATGTGATAGTCAAAATCTTGAGGTTGAGTAGTGACAAGATAATAAAGCTCAAACCTTGCATAGTAAAGTGGAGATTTTAACAGTGAGTTTCCTTACCCCCTTGCTAACCTTAAGGGTTTTTCAAATGCTTTTGGTAGTGTTAGATAAGGAAAATACAATTAGGGAATGAATTTCCAATTGAAGTAACAATGGTAATCATAGGTTGAATGTTTCATCTTAGCCATTAATGTATAATGGAAGTAATGGATTTCATGTTTGAGCAGTGTTTTGAGACTCATCAAAGATGGGAGAATAGTGAATAATACCTTGTGGACTGTGAAGTAGTGTCAATAAGGTTGAAGGATCTTAAGAACTACAATACCATGATACAATGACTCCCCTATAGTAAGTAGGCAATCTATAGGGCATAGTTTGATTTTATAGAAGGATGCTCATGAAAGGAATCGTCAAGTGATAGTGAGTGAGTTGTTTGAGATTGCAGCTGAGGGTGCAATACCTAGTCTTAAAGGAAGTTAGAAAAGTAGTAAATGTGCAAGAAAATAAAATCGTACACAACAAAAAATTCACAATTTTATCTTGCATAATGCCTTGAGTTTGAAGAAAAAAATCTCATTTTGATGAAAGTGGTGACCTTAATGGTCAATCACTAGAAACCATGATTTTAAAACATGCTATTGTGCTTATGGAGGAAACATTTTAAGCAAGGCAGTGAGTGGTGGTTTGGAATAATGGCAGGTATGGACTTGCTTTATATGCATACTATGTAATCTAGCTTAAGACAATGTTCTTAGAAGAGATTGAAGGTGGATTATGGAACTCAAGGGTTACCATGAAAAGGATTAAAGAAAAGACTGAGATCTATTTAAAAGCCACGGTCATGAAGATATTAAAGATGTCACATGCAAAACCCTAGTAGCTGGAGTAATGAATGCAGTGCCAAAGAGGATAGTGTGTTGGGGCAGATTTAGGAGATCTCGACATAATCTAATTATAGGGAAATACATCATTTATTTATTTTTTTAATTTAAATAAATCATTCTAAACCCTATATAGGATACATTGATACTTCAAAAGCCTCTAAGGGAATTTGAGATTATGCAAATATATGTCAAGTAATACCTAGATTACAAATAGTAGCAGGAACAATGTAAGATTTGTTGAGAAGAGCAGGAATGAGATAAGCAGCAATGAATCCTATGCCTTCTTTCACGCACATCTCCTCATTGTTCTCTATCATTCTTTATTGAAACACTTCTATATTTTGACAGTCTATGCTTGAAAATAATGTTTTGACGAAGGTTTTAGAGTATGTTTATTAAAATGAAAACTCCACTCTGGTGGGCTACACCTGAAAATAAGATTTTGACAAAAATTTTAGGGTATGTTTATTAAAGTGTTAGGGTATTTTGGCGGGTTAGATTCTTGATTCCTTAAATGATTTATTTAAATGGATTGTGAATAAATAAATGACTATCTATATAGTCATTTTTATTTGTGTGACTAAATAATTTTTAATCAATGACCAAACTAGTAATTTATTTACTCATTTATAGCTAAGTATAAAAAAATGAGCATAATTTAGTCATTTTTAGTTGTTGTGACTAAAAGTTTGTCGCCTAGTCATTTATTTTCCAAATTCTACTAGTGTGTGCTTCCTTGTACGATTAGGACTCTCTAAATGTTGAGGGCCCTAGGGATAATCTCGTCATAAGAAGTGACACATTGCATCTATAACTAAAAGGATAAATCTGTATTGACATTAGCAATGATGATTCCAACTTGTTGCTCCTTAGGAATGGGTCACTTGCTCTTACTAGCTCACTACCTCCATCGTTGTAGGAAGTTTGCGATCAAGTTCAATATTCTGATTTTAGGAGTCTAATGGTTGGAAATTATGGTAAAATCAGAATTTAATAAGTTTTGGAATTAGCATTTTAAAGTGCTTTTTGGGGTCATTAACTTTAGACTATCTTCTCTTTTGCAGGGGTGGTTGCATGCCAAATTTTTTTGGTGTAAAATATCATAATTATTAGATTTTGTTACCTGTCTATGAATAAAAATTATTGGAGTGTGAGTTTGATATTTTTTGAAGATCTAAATAGTCAAGCTTGGTAAGGAAAAATCATGTCAGATAATATTAGTCCAGAAAAAAATGAAGAGACTCTTGATAGATTGTGGGCTAGATTGAAAAGAAAGGGTGATGGGAAATGTTATTTTCCTCACAATAATTGCAAGGGATTAAAGATGCTCAGATGAATTTTAATCACAACAGCTGATAAACATTGTAGGCAGCATGGTCATGTTGGGGGATGATTATCTTCAATTGGTAAGTTGTTCATTATAGGTGCTTATATTGATTGAATTTATAAATGTTTATATCATTTTTACATTATATATATATAATCACTTGATCACGATCATGGTTTATTTGTTTCTATCATTATTATAAAGGTGGGGCACCCTAGGGAACATGATATGGATTATCACAGCCCATAGAATTTGGTTTTGCAAGTAGATGAACATGGAGTTGTGAATATTGAAGATGAAGTTAATGATCCTATGGAAGAAGTTGATCATGCACCAGAAAACACAATTGAAGATGATGGTACAAATACATTAATCCATGACACATTTAGTGGAAAAGCTAATCATGATGATTGAGATGAATTTGATGATGTTCATGATTTACCTATACTTGAGAAGGCATATGAGCCCCTTTATGAAGGGTCCCAAACAACTCTTCTCTCTGTTGTATTGTTGTTGTTGAACTTGAAAGTTATGAATGGTTTATCAAACATAGCAATCTCACGGATGTTAAGGTATGTCATATATGTCATCTTTTTTCAACTATTTTAATTGTTGTTAGTTCATTAGTAGTAAATAAAGGATGAAATATGTACTATTAATATTCTTTATATTAAAAAATTATTTTTTGTTTTACATTCATTGGTGAATTTTTGTTCCACCATCAAATATTTTACCTCGCTCATACTAAGATTTATTTGGAATTATGAAAGATATCAGAATGGAGTATCAAGCAATAGATGCATGTCTCAATGATCATATTATATATCATAAACAACATGAATTTGCAACAGAATGCCTGAAATGTCACATCACTAGATATCAAATAGATCAACTAACAAAAATGGTTCCTCGCAAAGTTCTTTGTTATATTCCCATTATTCCAATTGTGCAATGATTATTTAGGTGCAAAATATTAGCGCAATTTATGGATTACCATGCATGGAATAGAAGTGGAGATGACATTTTTTGAATGCCTATGGATGGTTTTGCATTTAGGGAGATGGAGGAAAAATGGCCACACTTTAAAGAACCTCATAATCTCAGGCTTTCATTAGGAGCGAATGGTGTCAATCCATTTGAATATTTGAGATCTATTTACTCGGTGTGGCTTGTTTTTGTTATCAACAATAACATTCCTCCATGGATGTCAATAAAGAGGGAGACATAATGTTGTCAATGATTGTTCCAAGTTTTTTTTTGCATCAATTTTCTTTAATGTAGTAGCATCTCATTTGTCTTATTTGTTGCATAATGACTTATATTTTTTTTCATTCAATAGTCATGTACATTAATTTATATATATTGCAGTAAAATGGTTATAATAATTATGTAATGTTTATGTTCATTCAACTAGGTAAGTACCAAGTTAAAGATATGAATGTATATATCGAGCCTCTTATCGATGAGTTACTAAAGTTATGGAATGGCATCACTATGTATGATGTCTCTAGACCAATGGGACAAAGAATATTTCAATTCCATGCAATGCTTGTATGGAAAATTCATGATGCCCCAGGGCTAGCACATTTTTTTGGTATTTTATAACATTCGACTGCACTTTAACAATATTTAATTTTATGAAATAGATATCATGCATGTTTTTAAAATAATCTATTCATTATATATAATTATAAAAATTGACATATTTAATCCAATTATATATGATCTTGCAGGTCTTCAAACAAAGAGAAAATTTGCATGTCCAATTTGTAGTCCAAAGATGAAATCTCATCGTTCAACAAGTTTAGGAAAGCAGGTGTTTGGTGAGTATAGACACTTCCTCCATAGAAATCATAAGTATCAAACTACTGAAAAACATCTTTTCAATGGGAAAGAAGAGACTACATCAAAACCACGAAGAATGACACCTCGCCTATGGAAGTTGGAATATAATAGAATTAATCATCAAGGTTATACATCAGATCAATTTTTTTATCTATCATATATGATATGTTTTGAATTTATATTTTTATATTGTGTTGTGTTTACTCATGCTGTAATTGACAATGATTTTCATTGTTAATTTGTTTAACTTATATGCTTCATGAAGGTCATCAAGGCATTAATGGTTAGCTTCCACAAGGATTGAAAATTTATCCCAAACAATTTAGTAGGTTGCCCTACTATGAGTAGCTACAAATTGTGCATTTGTTTGATACAATGTATATTGGAAAGAATATAACAAAAAAGTTATGAAAAATATTGGATGGAAGGCATGACAAAGAAAAATTGTCAAAATTTGTAGTGACATTTAGGAAGCCAATCATGCAATGGAAAATGTCATTCAATTAAATAGCGATGGAGACCAAATTAATATAAGTGCCCTTCCTTAGTTATTAATAGAGTAGCAAAGCAATTCTATAAAATAATTCATATGAAAAATTTGATTTCCCATAGGATTTGCTATGAACATAAATAATATATAATAACAAAGAAAGGTGAATTTAGGTCAGGGATGGAAATTCATGATTGGCATACCTTCATTAAGATAATTATTCTAGTATATTATATACACTTGTATAATGCATGTAATTTTCAGTGTATTATGTTTACTAATTTTGGAAAAATAATGAAAATATCATTTTATAATTGTTGCAGTACATTCTACCTCTATCTCTCCTAGACAACTTTGACAACAATGTCAAGCAAGTTATATATGGTCTTGGAAAATACATGAGGTAAGTAGCGATATTTTTTCAATTCATTGTATACATCTTATAGTTGTCATTTGTTTTACTTGTTATATAATATACTGTATATTTTTGTTAAATCTCATTAATATATTTGTGCCTTGAATCACTTGTAGATGGCTATCATCTAAATAAATCCGTAAAGAAGATATAAATTATTGGAAAAGAAAAATTCCTCATCTAATGTGTGTAATGCAAAAGTTCACCTTCGACATTTTTTAATACACAAGAACACTACGTCATACACCAAGTTGAGGAGATTGAATTGTGTGGACCTATACACACAAGGTCAATGTGGATGGTTGAGAGGCACTTGAAATTTTTGAAGGCTTTGGTTAGACAAAGAGCACATCCTGAGGGTTCTATGGTGGAGGGATATATGGTATACCAAACCATGGTGTATATTAGTGAATATCTTCCTAAGTTTGTAGCAAAGATCCATGTAGATCGCATTTGGGATCCCAACTCCATTAACAAATTCGAAAGGGAGTACCTAATGGGGAAAGGTAGATTGAGGAAAGTGAGAGGTTATAATTATAAGATGGTCATGGAGATTAATTGGAATACATTCTACATATGGTTTTTATGTATATTGTACTTATTTAATTTTTAATCTTCAATATACATCAATTATAAATTAAGGTCGTATACTGTGGTATTTAACTAACTATACGCCATTTGTGAATTTCATTTTTTTTATACAATTGGTTAAGAGTGGGATGCACTACATTTGTATGTCACAAACAATCTTGATTGGATGATATTAGGATTGAACGATGTCAACAATCTGGTCATGCATTAGCACGGGAAGGTGTGGCTTCATTGGTTAAAGAAGTTCATCGTAATGGAGATTCCAATGTTACACAAAGGAAAATTGATTTAGTATATGGTTTAAAAGATAAATAGGTACGTATTAATATCTTAATTACCCATATTATTTAATTATTTTCAATTATATTGATGTATATATATGTTGAGATTTTTTTCTTTGCATACATTCAGACAAGAATGAATATGTTTATCCACTGACGATATTACAATAATTTTTTACATGTTTGACATATTACAAGTGAAACACCACAAGGCTCTGTGGTGCAATGGTTATAAATTTTGAATCAAAATGTTGGATGACATGAAGAAAACTTGTGATTCTAGTATAATTGCAGTCTTGCAAGTGACTAATGTTTCATCTAGAAGTGACATACATCCAAAAGTTTCAGAAAATTGATACTATGGTATTTTGGATGATATACTTGAGTGTGAATTTAAGTCCTTTAGATTAATTATGGTCATCTTCCTTTGGTACAGGCTACGATTGAATGAAAATGATCCCGAGAGAACTATTATTGAACATGATAATTGATTTACCATGGTTAATACAAGGTCGATCAAGCAAGTAGGAAATGAGCCCTATGTTCTTCCAAGCCAATGTGAGTAGGTATTTTACTCATAGGTTCCAGGAAAATCAGTTGGTCATTTGTTGTTAGAAATGATCCAAGAGGAAGGCCAGTAAAGTATAATGTGGTGGAAGAAGAAGATACCGAAGAACTAGAAGATGATGTAGATGATGATCAAGATCAATAGTTAGTTGATGATGTCCCTGATGAAGATGTTGAAGAGGAGGAACTAGATCATGATGATGTAGGAGTTAATGTTCATGAAGATGATTATGATTTGACCAATCCTTACAATGTCAAATCTAGATCAGATGATACAAACAAAGAGTTGGATGAAGAAGAAGATCAATGAAATTGAAATGTATGAGTTATGCAATTATATTATCTATTTGATATTAATTTCTTGATACTTATGCGGTTACATAATTAGTTCATTATTTTTTTAATGTTTATGCCATTACATAATTAACTTAATGATGTACTTTTTAATGTTTGAAAGGTCAAAAAATTAAAACATTTCAATAATGTTGTTAACAACCTTGAAATTAGTGTGTTTTATGTTTCATGTGATCATAAAAGATTAAAAATTTAGTTGTAGAGGTGTTTTTTCAGTGGTTTACATGTAAAGGCCTTTAAAAGGCATACATTGATTATTGTAATGGTTGTTTATGGTTGAGGATTTAAAATACAAGCTCTTGACATTCAAAAATCTGTGTTTTTCTTCAAAATTTCTATATTTTTTTGTTATACAGCACTGTATGGTCACATGCAGCCATATTTTGATGTGAAATCAATTCTAGATCATGAAGATATGTGTAATATTTGATTTGAATCTGATTTGAGGGCTTAAGGCATTTATTTGAGTTAGAAAGCTTCATTTCTTTGCATACTACCCAGTTACCCTATCTTTGAGTGTTTTGTAGTCCAAATATGATATAAAGGGGCTCTTACACTTTTTTGTAATTACTGTAGCTTGTGTAAGAGGCCCCATGGATACTATTGTAATTTTAGGATGCATGAATAGGGTGTAGGATGATAAATAAAGAAGGTATAGTTGTTGTCCTCGAGAGTTTTATGAAGAAAAGCATGTGAAATGAGAGGTACTTTCTAGCCCAATGCTTGTTTTCTCCTTCATTTTCTATAGGGATTTCAAGGAAATAAGTATGGGTTAGCAAGTTAGATATTTTTTGGTCTAGTCTAGATACAGTTGGAGAGAAAATTGTAAATTTTGATGGTTTTAAGGAAAATGCAATTTAGGTTTTGAGTTATTCTATAGTAGGTTTTGAATTCATGGGGATTTGATGTTTTATGATAGTACTAGCATTTGAATTCAAATGATTAATTAAAACTCATCTCTCTCCATTGTACATGCATATCTGAATTTTGAATAAGATAATCAAGGGTTGTCTCATTCATCTCATTGTTGTGGTGTGTATGATTTTTGTTTTGGCATTAATTCAAGGAATTAATTAAAATGCTTGAATGGGATTTTAGGTGGATATGTTCTGTATAAGGATTTGATAAGTAGTATTGCGTTAGAATACATGTTGATAAAATTGTAAATCAATGTTCTCAAGGATCTTATATGTTATGTGTTAAATTTTTCATAAACCCTTAGATGTTTATGAATTTGACTCCCTCAATAGATATATGGCACTGATCTAAGTTTCACTAATTTGTATGGTTCAGTATTTTGTTTGTCTTTACCTAGTGCTTGCTATAAATTGAAAATCAATGACTATTTTACACTGTGGAATGTGTTGTAGTTATCTCATGCTCCAAATAGTTGATATTACTAATGAACAACCAATTCTATTCGGTATTATCCTATTATGTTGAGCTATTTAAATTATATTTTTTTTTGTTAATGTCATTTATGATAATGGTGCAGAGGTTGTAAACACATTAAGGGATCACCCTCCTAGGTCTTGTAAAGCCCAAAGTGTAGGAGGTCTTTAAAATCCTTTCCAGTTGGTCCAAGTCCTTCTAGATTCCTTTGATTGGAATTGGAAATTCCATAGGTAAATTAGAAGACTGGCCTGGTTATAGTAAAAACAACCAATAGGTAGAGGGTTAAGGGTAGAGGGGAGGGAGATAAGAGAGAGAGAGAGAGAGATACTTGAGAGAGGGGAGAGGGGTAGGAAGGTGAGACTTGAGAGAGAGGAGGGAGGAGGGAGTGGGAGAGAGATAGAGGTTTAAGGGTTAATAGTTTAGGATTTATGGTTAAAGGTAGAGGGAGAGAGATAGAGTGAGAGAGAGAGAGACTTAGAGGACAAGGAGGTAGGAAGAGTCTTGAGAGAGAGAGAGAGAGAGGGAGGAGTGGGAGAGATAGAGGGTATAGGGTTAAGCGTAGAGGGTAGGGGTTTAAGGGTTAAGGGTTTAGGGTTTAGGGTTAAAGGTAGAGGGGAGAGAGATAGAGGGAGTGAGAGAGAGAGAGACTTGAGAGAGGGACAAGGGGTAGGAAGGAGAGTCTTGAGAGAGAGAGAGAGGGAGGGAATGGGAGAGAGATAGAGGGTATAGGGTTAAGCATAGAGGGTAGAGGGTTTAAGGGTTAAGGGTTTAGGGTTTAGGGTTAAAGGTAGAGGGGAGAGAGATAGAGGGTTTAGTGAGAGAGAGAAACCTAAGAAAGGGAGAGGGTTTAGGAGGGATAGTCTTGAGAGAGAGAGGGAGGGAGAGAGACCTAAGAGAGGGAGTGGTTCTAGGACAGAGAGACTTTAGAGAGAGAGAGGGAGGGAGTGGGAGATAGATAGAGGGAGAAAGGGTTAAGGGTAGAGGGTAGAGGGTTTAAGTGTTTAGGTTTTAAGGGTTAATGGTTTATGGTTTAGGGTTTAAAGGTAGAGGGGAGACACATAGATGGAGTGAGTGAGAGATAAAGAGATACCTAAGAGAGGGAGAGGGGTAGGAGGGAGAGACTTGAGAGAGAGAGAGAGGGTAGAGGGTAGAGGGTTTAAGGGTTTGGGGTTTAAGGGTTAAGGTTTTAGGGTTTAGGGTTATAGGTAGAGGGGAGGGAGATGGAGGGATTTGGTGAGAGAGAGAGGGAGGGAGTGGGGGAGAGATAGAGGGTAGATGGTAGAAGGTAGATAGTTAAGGGTAGAGGGGAAAAATATTCGAGTGAGTGAGAGAGAGACCTGGGAGGAGAGGTGGTAGGAGGGTGAGACTTGATAGAGAGGGGGGAGGGAGGAAGTACTAGGAGAGAGATAGAGGGTAGAGGGTTTAAGGGTTTAGAGGTTAAGGTTAAGGGTTTAAGGTTTATGGTTAAGGGTAGAGGGGAGAGAGATAGAGAGTGAGTTAGAGATAGAGACCTGAGAGAGGGAGAGGAGGTAGAAGGGCAAGTCTTGAGAGAGAGAGAGGGTAGAGGGTTTAAGGGTTTGGGGCTTAACAGTTTAGGGTTTAGGGTGTAGGGTTAGGGGTTATGGGTAGAGGAGAGAAAGATAGTAGATGGTTGGGTGGAGTAGAAGGTATAGGATGTGGTAGAGGGGAGAGAGATAAGAAGGTGAGTGAGTGAGAGAGAGACCTAAGAGAGGGAGATGGGATGGGAGAGATTTGAGACTTGAGAGAGAGAGAGGAAGAGGGAGGGAGTGGGAGAGATAAGGAGTGGGGTTTAGGGTTAAGGGTTTTGGGTTTTAAGGGGTGGGGGAGACATAGAGGGGATGAGTGAAGGAGATAAAGAGGGCAAAGAGAGGAGGAAGAGGGGGTGGGAGGAGGATATATGAGAGAGAGGTGGGGGTAGATGGTTTGGGTTTTAGAGTTTAAGCCCGTTAAGGTTTAGGGTTAGGAGTTATGGGTAGAGGAGAGATAGAGATTTAGTGAGGAGAGGGAGGGAGGGGTGGGAGATAGAGGCGGAGATGGGGTATGGGTTAAGGGTGTAGGGGAGAAAATATAGGGAGTGAGTGAGATAGAGACCTAAGAAGGAGGCGGTGGGAGGGTGAGACTTGATGAGAGGAGGGGAGGGGTACTAGGAGAGAGATAGAGTGGGGTTTGGGGTTTATAGTTTAAGGGTTAAGGGTTTAAGGTTTAGGGTTAGGGTAGAGGGATAGAGATATAGAGAATGAGTGTGAGACACGAGAGAGGGGAGGCGGTGGGAGGGAGATACTTGAGAGAGACAGAGGGTGGGGTAGAGGAGGTTTGAGGTTAAGGGTTTAGGGTTATGGGTAGAGGGGAGAGGGATAGAGGGATTCAATGAGAGAGAGAGAGAGAGCGAGTGCAAGAGAGATAGAAAGTAGAGGGTTAAGGGTAGAGGGTAGAGGTTTTAAGGGTTAAACATTTAGGGTTTAGGGTTTAGGGTTAAGGGGAGAGAGATAGAGGGAGCGAGTGAGTGAGAGAGAGACCTAAGAGAGGGAGAGGGGGTAGGATATTTAAGATACTTTATAGAGAGAGAGAGGGAGGGAGTGGGAGAGAGATAGAGGGAGGGAGGGTTAAGGGTAGAGGATAGATTGTTTAAGAATTTAGGGTTAAGGGTGGAGGGGAGAGAGATAGAGGGAGTGAGTAAGTGAGTGAGTGATAGAAATACCTAAGAGAGGGAGAAGGGGTAGGAGGGAGAGACTTGAGATAGAGTGAGTGAGTGAGTGAGAGAGAAAGCTGGGAGAGGGAGTTGTGCTAGGAGGAAGAGACTTGAGAGAGAAAGAGAGAGAGATAAAGGAAGGGAGGGTTAAGGGTAGAGGGTAGAGAGTTTAAGGGTTTAGGGTTAAGGGGAGAGTGAGGGAGTGGAGAGGAAGAAGGATAATGGAGAGAGAAAGGAGGAGTGGAGAGACAGAGGGAATGAGCAGTTACGGGGTGAGATTTGGCAGAGTGCCTAAGGGCCTAGGGGTCATGGGGCGGAGGGAGATAGGAGGGAGGGGGAGTGGAGATAAAGATCTGGAAGAGGGAGAAGGAGGATAGAGTGGAGTGGAGAGAGAGGGAGGAGACGGAGAGGGAGAGTGAGAGAGAGACCTAAGAGAGGGAGAGGGGGTAGGATATTGAAGATACTTGAGAGAGAGAGAGAGGGAGGGAGTGGGAGAGAGATAGAGCGAGGGAGGTGTTAGCTCTCAAAAACATAGGCGAAATGCCTCAAGAGGTCATCAATCTCTTGCTATGTTTTAGGGTAATAGAAAAGGCCAAAATGGTTTAGACCTTCTTCTCTTCAGGTGCTGCTAGACCGAGGCGGGTATACCTATATGAATGAGGCAGACTTGGTTTGTGTTTATTTCCTAAAATAATTCATCCACGATGGAAAATGGGAGTGGATAAATGAATTTTATTTTGGTATAGATTGTATAGCAATATCAAGGCTAAAACTTAATATGTTCAATTTAACAGATGTAAACATGAGTGAAACCTAAATGATGAAAATGTATAGACTAGTGCCTTATTTGGTATGTGGAGTCAAATGAGAAATCTAAAATGAGTAACTTCTTTCTGGTAAATAATTTAATTGTTTGGCAAATAAATTTGAGTTTATTACTTATATAAACATGCAAGAATATGATTACCAAGTTCTTCTTAATGATCCAAATGAGATTCCCTAATTACAATGATCAACTAAAAGGATTTAATCTTTTCTTGAAAGAACCAATTAATCAACCATATAGATACAAAAAAATTTCACTGATAAAATGAATATAAGCTTATTATATCAAATTAAATAACTAGAAAACATCAACCTTGGATAAAACTTCAGTAATACTTTTAATTAACACAACAAACAATTGATACTAGAAATACACCACCACATTAAACAATTCTCATTGATATCTCCATAGTTTCAAACATGCATTATAGTCTCATAATTGCAAAACATTATAATCTACTATATCTTTCTCCTATTTGATATTCACTATTTGCTACCAAAAATGGATATTTATACATCAACTACTCAAAAGGACATGTCCTTTCAGAAATTTCTTATGTTAAAATAGTAAATAATTAAAAAGAAGTAATTAGGCTTTGTTAAGCCACAAATGAATCTTTGACAAGTGATCCAAGTAGTCTGACACTCATGTGTATTTGCATCTCCCAATGCATTCTGGATCGCGATCTCCATTTTCACCATATTTTCATTTTGTTTGTATGCTTCATCCAATGTTGTATCTTTCATGGTAGCTGTCTTCAAAATTTCTTGCAATATTGATTCATTTTCACCTATCCACCTAGTCATTTCTTTTAATTTTCCTCTATTATCAAAGAATGCAGTCAATCCTTTATTGTGGCATCAATTAATCCATGTGCATCCCCTTGCAATTATTGAAAGAATTATTTGTGCTTGTTCGCAAGATGATTTGCAGCCTCAATTGCTACATTATCAGAAACATCCCTCTGGTTTATTTCTTGAAGCTTCTCTAGAATCCTACAATCCATTATTTTGTGTTCTTGCAATGTAGCAAATTTATGTGAGTGTGTTCCCCGGAGCTTATTCAACCAAGTTGTTAGATTGGCTTGTCTTTTCTTAATTACTACTACAAGTGCATCATATTTCCCTTGAGAATATACATTTGATCCTTCCCAATGATTGTTTGCTTGTGAAATTTCACCACTAGTGATCAGTTTGGTTGACTTCATTGTAACTCCTAACAAATCTTTCAAGCAATCATTTTCTCTCAACATCCTCTCATTATTCATTTTGTACATTTATTTTTCCTTGATTAACATTTATATTTGAGCTTTGTTCAGTTTTGCTACATTGATTCCAATCTCTGCAGTTGCCACAGGATCATCCTCCCAACCTTTAGATTCAAAACATGCCTGAATGCTTTCTCAATATCAATGACAATTGATTTCCTATGAGGTGGATACAAGGACCAAATCATCAATGACCCTTCATCTAGATTGTATTTTGACCCTACATATACTTCTCTCACCTTATTCGGGTTGAGCTTGTGTGTAGCATTACTATCCTTCAAAAAACTATCAAAGACTAATGTAGAATTGAGATCCAACCCTGGAAAGATCATAACACCAAAATTTTCTAACATTCTCCTCCCCTTCTCAGGGGTCATACCTACCATCTCTCTGTCCACACTCATCTTTAGGTCCTTCAATAGTTGTTCCTCATTACTTGGTGTAACATTATCAACCATTTCTCTTATCTCTTTTCCTTTTTTTAATACAAGAATGCTTTAAATTATAGAGAATTTATAAATTCATTATCTGATACAAATGAATTATACTCCATGTGCCTTGCATCTGTATCTATACTCTCTTCCACATTTAATTCCCTGGCAGGGCGGGTGTAGTCCTAAGTTCTCAATCTTGACATCTTATTGGATTGAGCCTATGGCACATTACCCTTAGATGCATCTTCACCAAAAGATAATAGCTCTGTATCTTGCAACCCTTGATTATATTTTTCTACCAACATTTCTACTTCTTCATCTTTCAGGTTCCTGATCATATCATCAAACTAATAGGGTACATGTTGATATCCTCCAAAGTTTATCCTTTGTCTAACATAATTGATATACCCTTCTAGATAAAAATTATTTCTATGTGGTCCTCTTTTCATGTTGTATTGTAGTAGCTTATCAAGAATCAAATTGTACCCTTCCTTTTCCAATACAGTAAAATCACCAAAGCACAACATATTGGGCATGAAAGCCTATTTTCCAAAGGAGCTCAAATTCATAACACTGGAAAATTCCATCTGCCTAACAATTTCCAAGTATGCAATCCTGTTCGGGACTATTTTAGGCAAAATGAATGGGGAATCTTCAAATTTGTAAACCCTAATCATGGTAGAATCATTTAAACAATACTGATCCCCCCAATTGTGATTAATTGGTCCCTTGAAGTCCTTAGGCCTGGGAAACCTCTTTATCTCATTAGATCGAGAATAAGCACATGGATGATTATAGAATTTGTATAATGGTCTTACAAAATACTCCTCAAAGTGTATGAAATAAGAATTAGAAAACTTGTTATCCCAAACAACAATCCATAATTTAACAGGTAATGACATATCTTCTTTATCAAATTGGGAAATTCTCATCTCCTGAGGCCACAACCCTAACTCCTATCGAAAATACAACACTATGTGCATAAACAATGAATAATGCCTAAGATGTAAGATAGAGGCTCCACTTTTCACTGCCATCAACCCAGAATCAAGCCCCTTAAAAATGTATGAGGCATAATAAAAAGGTCTAGAGTTATGATACTAAATATCTGCTGAAATTATCATAGGCACAAATGACATATATTTTGGGACTTCCATTCCCAATACTTGGCCTACTGAGAAATAAGTATACTTCATATAGGGTTCAAAAATATCAACATGGAATGGGGGTCCATCACTATCCTCTAGTGGAACTGGTTTGCTGCCCTATCTAATTCTGTGCAATGGCAATCTCCAACCTTTATAAATTGTTTCCATCCTCCTGAATTCCCTTTCTAATTCTTCACATATGATTTTCTCATTGCAAACCCCTTCCAATTTGAAAACCTTGCCTATTGAATCTTCTGATATATGTATCAATGGTTTCCTAGATGGGTCATAGATGGATTTGAGTTTTGAATTATAATGAGTGGCCAACAATCTCACCAATTCAACATTGACAAATACATTAGGGCAGACCAACTTTCCTAGATTAAGCTTCCATGGATTACATATTGGTTCAAAACTATTTCTCTGATAGTAATGAAAACTAAAAATTTCATAGCCTCTTATTGGTGTCCAAATATCTCCTATGAGCTTACATTTTTCATCTATTTTATCCACTTCTTCCCTAAGTTGTGCAGATCGCCTAGCATTAGGTCTAGAGCTAGGTAATTGGTTGATAAGATCTTGGCTTATCTTCCGCTCAGTTCCCTCTGGCTCAATTTTGGTTTTCTATTTTTTCCCTCTAGACTGACTACTTTCACCATGTTTTCTCCCCTTCAATTTTCCTAAACTAGTGGCTTCCATTCTTCAAAAATTGTAGAAGTCAAAACTACCGAAGTCAAGGTGCAAAGAGCTTATTGTATTTTGCATGAAACTTTTGAGTTGAAAAATGCCCTAGTTCTTTGTTTGTCCTATTTTCTCCACTATGAATTCCCCAACAGTGTTTTCAATTGAACTTTCCTTAATTCATGAATTTACTTATGCTTCGAGGAACCATTAATGTTTTACCTAAAACACAAGTGTAGCAAGTATTTTTTTGAAACTCTCACTGTCACATCATGTAATATTGTCATCAAAAAAATTTCAAATCTTGGGTGATCCTTCTATTAGGGCTTCTACCAATGTTCATTAAAACATTTGCTAAGACACCTTGTAGTTTCCCCGAGACTTCGGGTTATTTTGATTCACTTGTATCTTTTCTATCGATAGATCATATCTCGCTAAGATGTCTTGTAGTTTCATTGACGTTATGAGTCTCCCTGAGAGTTATCCCTTCAATCTCAAGTATATCGCTATAACTCCCACTAATGCAAACATGTCATTGTGACTTTGTAAGTCAGGAAGATGTTCCTCCACTTACTTTGTATCTCACCGAGATATTTCCTATGGTCTATTTTTTGATAGCCAAGACATAATTATTTTCTTGTCGATTGAACAACACTCGGCATGACTCGCATATCTCTCTCTGATGATAAAAATGTATTGCCAAGGATTTACAAATGCAATCTTGTTGGTGTGACAAAGGGGGTCGGCAGGACTCCATTAACTCATATTGGCAAAATCCTCCTTCGCTTTATCGGCAAGATCGAATGGATGCTACGACACTTCACTCTAATGACCCAAGTCTAGATGATATAGTTCTTTGTGCTTCGGTTAGTAAGACACATATGTGCTAGATATGACTCACCCTGATGACTGTTGTCTTGCTGATAGGATCCTTTTGTCATTGATACTGAGAACTACATCATGTTGATATCCTCAGATAAAATTATATTGGTAAGACATTCACAACCTCTTTCCAATGCACTGAAAAATATGTGTTATTATAAAATAACGTATGGGTCAGAAAGACCTATATCATATCATGCCAATATGAATTTGTATATTCAAATGCTTGGGGTTAGGTGAATTTTATGGGACCAAATGGTAAATACTGACTAGAACATGGGCAACAAAGCAAATTACATCAATTTTATATTGATGATATGGGCCTCTTTAGAAAAATTTCATGAGTATAGAAAACTATAAAATTTTCAAATTTTACAGTTAACCAGAGGGTTAAAGGTAGAGGGTAGATGGTTTAAGGGTTTAGGGTTAAGGGTGGAGGGGAGAGAGATAGAGGTAGTGAGTGAGTGAGAGAAAGACCTAAGAGAGGGAGAATGGGTAGGAGGGAGAGACTTGAGATAGAGTGAGTAAGTGAAAGAGAGAGAGACCAAAGAGAGGGAGTGGTGCTAAGAGGGAGAGACTCGAGAGAGAGAGTGAGATAAAGGAAGGGATGGTTAAGGGTAGATGGTAGGGGGTTTAAGGGTTTAGGGTTTATGGTTAAGGGGAGAGAGATAGAGGGAGAGGGGGTAGGATGGAGATACTTGAGAGAGAGAGAGGGAGGGAGTGGAAGAGAGATAGTGGGAGGGGGTTTAAGGGTTAAGGGTAGAGGGAAGAGATAGAGGAGGAGTGAGGAGGAGAGACCTAAGAGAGGGAGAGGGGTTAGGAGGAGAGACTTGAGATAGAGTGACTAAGGAGTGAGAGAGAGAGAAACCTAAGAGAGGAGTGGTGCTAGGAGGGAGAGACTTGATAGAGAGAGAGGAGGGAGTGGGAGAGATAGAGGGAGACATGGTTAAGGGTAGAGGGTAGAGGGTTTAAGGGTTTACAGTTATGTGTAGAGGGGAGAGAGAGAGGGATTTAGTGAGAGAGAGAGGGAGGGAGTGGGAGAGAGATAGAGAGTAGAAGGTTAAGGGTAGAGGGAGGGAGATAAGAGTGAGTGAGGGAGAGAGAGAGAGAAGTAAGAGAGGGAGAGTGGGTAGGAGGGTGAGACTTGAGAGAGAGAGGGAAAGAGGGAGGGAGTGGGAGAGAGATAAGGGGTAGAGGGTTAAATGTAGAGGGTAGAGGGTTTAAGGGTTTATATTTTAAGGGTTAGGGGTTTAGGGTTTAGGGTAGAGGGAGAGAGATAGAGGAGTGAGAGAGAGAGAGAGAGAGACGAGAGAGGGAGATGGTAGGAGGGAAAGACTTGAGAGAGAAAGGGTAGAGGTTTTAAGGGTTAATGGTTTAGGTTTAGGGTTATGGGTAGTGATGGAACTTCAAAGTTTTGTTCTTTGTGTTCTATTTTATCCTACCTTGTGTCTCTGGTCATCTATGGTGTTTGGGAAAATCCTAAGGTTGGGGTTTTACCTTTGTCTTCATGTAAAACCCTAGTGTTCATCTTACACCTTGGATGGGACCTATTTGGCTGTTACTTTTTGGGAAGGTTTTAAAATGACTTAATCCCCATCGCTTCATCTAGGTTGGGCCCCCTTTTGTTTTATCATTTTATTTCCTTCACCTGACTTTATTTTTCCTAAGTCTTTTGTTGGTCTTGTTTTCCCTTGTTAAAAAAACTTATGTCATTGTTTTTCATTGGCCTAGTGATGTCCCCTTATTCCTTTAGGGGAGAGGGCCCAATAATCATGCAGGCTAACTTTCTCAGCATGTAGCAATTGACTAGAATATTGTAGAACCTTCATTTTATTATTTGAAATGTATACTGGTCTCCTATTTATCTATAACTAAGGTTTGGAGGCACGACTCATCATGCAACTCGCCACATCGACGGATCTTTTGAGAAGTATCTAAATTTTGACTTTTTAAAGGTTTGACCAAAACTTAATCACGGAACCCCCAATAGTTGAACAAAAAAATATCATTTGTTGCTTGTAGAATATCATATTTTTGCTTAAATTAAAATTAATATACAACCTAAGTGGACAAAATACTTATTGATAACCATAAATCTTTGATATCTCTACCTTTTATATTCAACACATATGGACTAATAGTTGAACACAAAAAATCTATTTGTTGTTATAAAAACAACACATAATTATTTAAAATACAACTTCTATTGAAAAAAAAGGGACCAATAGTTGAACACTAAAACTATTTTGAAAATCCTTCTCATTTAATGGGAAAATACATGTTATTTATTGTGCTCACCTTTTATATTTGTGATAGTAAAAACCATTAATATAAAATTATCTAATGCTTGTACATTGCTACCCCAATTGTTGTAGACATAAGAACAATATTTTTTCACTATGATAACAATACTTGTTTAAATGAGTGTCTTATTTTATTAAATGAGCATTTTATTTTTTAAATGATATACTTATAGTGGAGAGTTATGATATTTTATTTGAAACAAAAAAAAACTTATTTCACTTCTTCATGAATGTATTTATGTTTTTTTCATATAACATTTAGAGGTTCTCATGTGTTCAAGTATGGGTCCATTTTTTATCAACATTTGGTTTTTTCTTTATTTACATTTGGACTATTTATTTACAATATATATTATAAATATGTGGTAAGACTTGGTATTATCATCACGATTGAGTGCATGACTACTAGGCCTTCTCCCCTAATATATGTTTTTTATTTTTCAGAGGGACTAGTTCACATGGCCATAGATCAATCATCGTGTGAACTCATTCGTTCCCCACCATCCCACAATGACCTCACCACACTATCTTTGTTGATCATGATATCACAGGTGAGTGCCATGTGTATCATCCGGTGAAGCCAAAGGAATGATAAATACTTTGATGCATCTTTAATACATTATGTCATGGGTTACTAAAGAATTTATAAGATGCACATGTTTTAAATCAACAGAGATGTTATAATCTTGGTAGAAAGTTCCTCGATGGTTAATAACAAGGTTGGCGACTATGTTGAATGAACAGGATTGTTGATGGTTGAGATCCATGGTTGCCCACCATTGCGTGATCAAAAGTTGTGAGGCCTTTATTGATTGCAATATCATGGTTGGGCACCACGTGGATCTCCTTGGAAATGAGTAGTATGGTGGGACCCTTATTACCACAATGGATACTATGTCAGTTTTCTTTGAAGGTAGCCATCTAGTGATTTGACCAAGGTGAAGGATCAATAGGTAATATTTGAATCTACATCAAATGCGAATAGAGTCATTTGTACAATGCGTGAGTAAGCTTTAATGGAGGACATGACATCTACTGCCATGGTTTGATCAAAATAAAGAAACTATTCTTCTTCTTTTGGTATCACAAAGCATTCAAAACATCTTAAATGGGGATTGTAGGTTGATATGTTCTGTATGAGGATTTGGTAAGTAATATTGGGTTAGGATATATGTTGAGGAGATTGTAAATCAATTTTCTCAAGGATCTTATATGTTATGTGTTAAATTTTTCATAAATCCTAAAATTCTTATGAATTTGACTCCCCCAATAGATATATGGCACTAATATGAGTTGTACTAATTATTATGGTTCAGTATTTGTTTGTCTTTACCTATATCTTGCTACAAATTGAAAATCAATGAATATCTTATACTTTGAAAATGTATTCTAGTTATATCATGCTCCAAATAGTTGATATTATTGATGAACAACCAATTCTATTCAATATTATCCTATTATGTTGAGTTATTTAAATGATATTATCTATTGTTGTTAATATCATTTATGATAATGGTGCAGAGGTTGTAAACACATTAAGGGATCACCCTCCTGGGTCTTGTTTAAAATCCTCATCAGTTGGTCTAGGTCCTTCAAGCTTCCCTTGGTTGGAATTGGAAATTCCATAGGTAAACTAGAAGAACAACCTGGTTACAGTAAAAACAACCAACAGGTAGAGGGGAGAGAGATAGAGGGATTCAATGAGAGAGAGGGAGGGAGTTGGAGAGAGACAGAGGGTAGAGGGTTAAGGTTAGAGGGGAGGGAGATAAGAGTGATTGAGAGAGAGAGACTTGAGAGAGGGAGATGGGGTAGGAGGGTGAGACATGAGGGAGGGAGGGAGGAAGGGAGGAAGTGGAAGAGAGATAGAGGGTAGAGGGTTTAAGGGTTTAGAGTTTAAGGGTTAATGGTTTAGGGTTTAGGGTTAAAGGTAGAGGGGAGAGAGATAGAGGGAGTGAGTGAGAGAGAGAGAGACCTAAGAGAGGGAGAGTCTTGAGAGAGAGAGGGAGGGAGTGGCGAGAGATAGAGGGTAGGCTTTAGGTTTAGAGTTTAAGGGTTAAGGGTTTAGGTTTTAGGGTTAAATGTAGAGGGAGAGAGATAGAGGAAGTGAGTGAGAGAGAGAGATTTGAGAGAGGGAGAGGGGTAGGAGGGAGAGTCTCAGAGAGAGAGAGGGAGGGAGTGGGAGAGAGATAGAGGGTAGAGGGCTAAGGGTGAGTGGAGAAACTTAGGATTGAGAGAGAGAGATTAGGGAGGGGAGGGAGAGGGGAAGAGGGAGGAAGGGAGGGAGAGAGAGACCCAAGAGAGGGAGTGGTGCTAGGACAGAGAGACTTGAGAGAGAGAGAGGGAGGAGGGAGATAGATAGAGGAGAAAGGGTTAAGGGTAGAGGGTAGAGGGAGACACATAGGGAGTGAGTGAGAGATAGAGAGAGACCTAAGAGGAGAGGGGGTAGGAGGGAGAGACTTGAGAGAGAGAGAGAGGGTAGAGGGTAGAGGTTTTAAGCATTTAGGGTTTAAGGGTTAAGGGTTTAGGGTTTAGGGTTATGGGTAGATGGGAGAGAGATAGATGGATTCAGTGAGAGAGGGAGGGAGGGAGTGGAAGAGAGATAGAGGGTAGAGGGTAGAAGGTAGATAGTTAAGGGTAGAGGGGACAAAGATAGGAGTGAGAGAGTGAGTCCCCTAAGAGAAGGAGAGGTGGTAGGAGGGTGAGACTTGATAGAGAGGGAGGGAGGGAGGGAGTGGGAGAGAGATAAGGGTAGAGATTTTAAGGGTTTAGAGTTTAAGGGTTAAGGGTTTAAGGTTTAGGGTTAAGGGTAGAGAGGAGAGAGATAGAGAGAGTGAGTGAGAGAGAGAGAGACTTGAGAGAGGGAGAGGGGGTAGAAGGGAGAGTCTTGAGAGAGAGAGGGTAGAGGGTTTAAGGGTTTGTGGTTTAAGGGTTGCGAGTTTAGGGTTTCAGGTTGTGGGTAGAGGGGAGAGAGATAGAGGGATTCAGTGAGAGAGGGAGGGAGTGGGAGAGAGATAGAGGGTTAAGGGTTAAGAGTAGTGTTGGTTGTTTTTACTATAACCAGGTTGGTCTTCTAATCTACCTATGAAATTTCCAATTCTAATCAAGGGCAACTCGAAGGACCAAGACCAACTTGTTAGTGTAATTAATATTTAATTACACATTAGCATAAGCTTACTTAGGCATATTTAATTCCTATGTTATAGGTTTTATCCTTATCTTATCCAGCTATCTTGTTTCTCAAGATAAGATTAGGTTTATGCATCTTTGCTTTTATAAAGCAAATTAAATCTTGTAATATTTTGTACTTCAAATATATCAATTTGCACATCTTTTGCAAATCTCTAATTTTTCATTTTTCTCTTCTATGGAAGGTGATTTTTCTAGTTTACAATCAGATCTTGGTTTCTAACATGGTATCAAAGCCTCGATTTGTAACCCCTCCTCAGCTTTTTCAGAGGAATACAGTGCAGAGCTCATTCGAGGTCCCTCGAGGGTTTCATTCCTTGAGCATCTTTATGTAGCATCTTGCATCAAATCGAGGTTTTCTGTTGGATTCAGAGTGTTGGAAAAAGTCAGAAATGGCTTTTATTTCATTCATTTTCATCACTATTTGCCAGGTTTGTGAGGGTTTCAAGCTTGGTGATTTTTCTAATAGATCTGGGGGTCGCCTAATTTTTGGAGCACTTTGAGCCCAAACGGACCTCGTTGTTGGATTCACAATGCCCAAAAACCCCTATTTTGATATAAAAAATTTCTAATTTGGAAAAAGTTGTCTGGAGAGGCAAAAAAAATTTTCCCAAGGACCGTATGGCCCCCAAGCATAGTCTTTGAGGCACTGAAATCGAAAAAAATAAAAAAATAATAAAAAAATCAAAAATCAAGGTTTTCTTTAGCGTCGCCCATTCAAATAGTGACCGTCGCTCACCCACCACCTGGCAGCCACCTACCACCAGTTTTCCATCGACAATCTCTACCAGCTTCTCCACTCTAGTCATTCTATCCCCTACGGGGCTTACAAAGCTCTCCCGTCAGTCCTTTGGTGACCGAGAGCTAGGTCCCCAGCCCCCGTCGGGTGTTAGGCCCCCTTTCCTTAGCGGAAAGTCTTGTTGGTGACTGGGAGCCACTAACCTTCAGCCCCCGACGGGAATTTTTTCTAAGTGCTAGCAGTGTTCCTATGCAGAACCGAGGGCTAGAGCTAAAGGTGCTCCTTTTTTGCTCCTTGTTAGTGTTGCAAAGTCCTTTTTACAAAGTCCTTTTTACAAAGTCCTTTTTACAAAGCTTTTTTTCATTTTGGTGTAACTTGGGCAAACGGAGGTTGTTTTTTGCAAACGAGATATCATCAAAAAGCTATTTTGATGCTCTACACAATGGTGTAGGTGTGATTTTTTGGTTTTTCTTTTTTGATGACTTTTTCAGCCTCAAAAGTCATATGTTGTTGTTTTCACTCGGGGAAGCATATCTTTTGACTCACTTATCCATTTTTTGTGATTTTCATGATGTTGGAAAGCTGGTTTTGGCCTCTATGCAGATATGACATCATTTAAAGAATATTTGTACCTTATTTTATGCGTGTATTCATTTTTATTTCGTGCACTAGGTTTGCATTTTCGCTTATGTTTCTATAGTTTTACATTCTCTCCTTCTGCAATCATTGGGTATTGTAATAATGAACTAATATAAAGTTCCATTAAGGGGGGTTCTTGCATCCATATTTCGTATTGGTGACAACTCGCATGAGTTTTTCTAGTTTCCTATTGTCTCCTTTTAGCCTCTTTCTTGCTTAGTTGGACACATCTTTGGTTTTCTTCGGTTCACACTTCACATTGGGATTTTATGGTTCTTGATCTGCATTGGTTTAGATCTTTCTCATTTGAGGGCCATGTTTTTATGGTTAATGTTCCATAATCTTGATGGTACTCATCCAATGGCAGGTTTTAGTTTTAGTTTGGCATTGGCTTGGAGAGACACAACTTCTAGATTTGGCATCATCATGGGTCCTTTCATCCTTTCATCTACTATTGTTCACAGATTCCAATGTTGATCCAGTATGTGAGTTTCCAGTGCTCCTTGGCATTGAGTCTGTTGTTGTATTTGTGATTCTGATATGGTATTTTTCAAATAGAAGTATCTTTCCTTGCTTGTCAGATTTTGGGTTCCAGTGTTGCTTCTTCAGAGTTCTTCCAGTGATTCTTCACAGCAGTTCATCTCATTAAGGGGGGGTTTTTCCCACTAGTGTTTCTCTCTCTTTGCATTTGTACATGGGTACCTGATTAGGCCTTTATTGTCAAGACCCATCTCACATCTTTGCATAATAACTTGCTTCTCCCTAAGTTTCACTTATGGGGGGTGTTAGTCTAATTAATATTTAATTACACATTAGCATAAGTTTACTTAGGAATATTTAATTCCTAATTTATAGGTTTTATCCTTATCTTATTGAGTTATCTTGTTGCTCAAGATAAGATTAGGTTTATGCATCTTTGCTTTTATAAAGAAAATTATCTCTTGTAATATTTTGTACTTTGAATATATCAATTTGTACATCTTTCACAAATCTTTTCTTTTTTGTTTTTCTCTTCTATGGAAGGTGATTTTTCTTGTTTGCAATGAGATCTTGGTTTCTAACATAGTTGACGAGGATTTTAAAGACCTCCTACACTTTGGGCTCTACAAGAGCCAAGAGGGTGATCCCTTAATATGTTTACAACCTTTGCACCATTATCATAAACAACATTAACAACAAGAGATAATCTCATTTAATAGCTCAAAATAATAGGATAATATTGAATATAATTGGTTTTTCATCAATAATATCAACTATTTAGAGCATGAGATAACTACAACACATTTCATAGTGTAAAATAGTCATTAATTTTCAATTTGTAGCAGGCGCTAAGTAAAGACAAACAAAATATTGAACCATACAAATTATTACAACTTAGATCAGTGCCATATATCCATTGAGGGAGTCAAATTCATAAACATCTAAGGGTTTATGATAGATTTAACACATAACATATAAGATCCTTGAGAACATTGCTTTACAATTTCATGAACATGTATTCTAACCCAATACTACTTATCAAATCCTTATACAGAACATATCCACCTACAATCCCATTCAAGCATTTTAATTAATTCCTTGGATTAAAGCTAAAACAAAAATCATACACACCACAATAGTGAGATGAATGAGACAACCCTTGATTATCTTATTCAAAATTTATATATGTATGTACAATGGAGACACATGAGTTTGAATTAATCATTTCAATTCAAATGTCAGTACTGTCATAAAACATCAAATCCCCATGAATTCAAAACCTACTATAGAATGACTCAAAACCTAAATTGCATTTTCCTTAAAACCATTGAACTTTACAATTTGCTCTGCAACTCTACCTAGACTCGACCAAAAAATATCTAACTTGCTAACCTGTACTTCCGGCCTTGAAATCCTTCTTATAGAAAATGAAGGAGCAAACAAGCATCGGGCTAGAAAGTACACATGTCACCAGCCAATTAAAACACTCGGTGATATTCCAAAAATCATTACAACATCAATCACCTTGAAGAATATTCTTGTTCATAGTGCCTTCTAAGAATGGTTGATGCAACAGCAAAAAACCTCAAGCATCTCGTGCCCAGGCTGCCACCAAAAAAAAACTAAAATCCACTGTAACTGCAACAGCTAACTTTCCAACTGTTAGCAGCCCACTCTTTTCCTCCTCCTTAGTTAAATACTTATTTACCCATTTTTGATATTCCTCATTAGTTGGCTAGTAAAAATTAATTACCTCATTCACCTTGACATTATAAGGTGTATATTTAACTGCTACCTGATTTTCCTCTCTTTCAAAAGATTCCAAAAATGAGCTAGTGCCAATGATTTTATCCATACAACTCACCAACAAATCATAATCTGAGTCATCACAAATTAATTTAATTTGATCATTAATGACCTCATTTTCCTGATCTTTCCACTATTGGAGTGACCTGATATTCCCCTACTCATCAATTATGTTAGGTAACAATGTGTCACCCCAATCATCAAAATTATTCACTAGCTCTTTGATCTTCCTACTCAAGTCATCTGGTAAGGTTTGAAAACCTTGAAATTATTTAACTAACACTTGAGTAGGCCTTAATGATTGGGTCCTATTATTTATATCAAACCTTGAGGCCTTATACATTATATCTAAATCACTAGCCCTAGGGATCCAATTTTCAATTAATGGTATAACTAGCTCCTGATCCCTATCAAAATTCTTTATTGCATCTAATAATAAAGAATATATAGATGATAATCTATTATCAACTTTCTCATTCAAATTACTTAAGACAATAGTAACAATCTCTTTTTGCTTTAAAAGAGATCCCTCCTCACTTACATTCAATGATGCCTTTAATTCTTCAATTTTGTGCATTAGTTGCTTCTTTGTAGGATCAACAGAGAATTCTACATCTTCATTATTTTTTTCTAAAGAAGGGATGAGGGAAGGATTTTTACTAGGAGACCCTGGTGTAGAAACAATAGAAGTAGGAGGCACTAAACCTGATGTAGAAGGAAATGTATTGATCCTTAGAGCACTTGATGTTTCCCTAATCTATTTGTACCTTAACCTATCCACCTCAGTCTACAGTTCAATATTCCTTTTTTTGTATCTTACTATACTCCTCAATTAAAATATTCTATTTCTCCATTATGCTTTTCTTTTCAACCTCCTCTCTTTCAATAATATTGTGGGCCAATTTGGCCACCTTTACATTTAAATTAGTAGCCTCAGTGGTTGAGGTCTCTGAATCCCTCTTTATTATTAACCCTCCTCTAAAATTTGGGTTAATATCAGTAACATTTTTCTTTTTCCCTTGAGGGGCCAATTCCCAAATTGTGAAGTTCTCATATTCTTCACTAAAGGAAAAATCTTGCAACGCTACCTTGACCTCTTCTTTAGAGTCTTGCAAGAGATTCTTGGACTTTAGAATACCATTAAAATCTACAACATCTACAATGTCCCATTCAGGTAAAATCAAGACACCAGCCTGGCTTATCGGTTTTCTTCCTTCCTCAGGAGTGATGTTCTTGAATTCATCCATTAATTCAGCTTTCACTTCATCATCATTGTCCTGGCCTAACCTATCAAGCCTCAATTATCTTCTCTTCTTACACTTATCCTGGTATTCTTCAAATTTCATCCTCCATACCAATTGCAAGAAGATAGGAGTTTTTACAAATGCATCATCATCTAGAAACTCCTTACATGCTTCCATCCTTGCATCTTTCACATATTTACATTTCATATCCAAGTCAAATAAAACCAACTCAGCTGGCCTAGGAGGGGAAGGCATACCAATCTGCATATCCTAATTAGTAACAACAAATTCATCCATCAAATCCTCTTCTGGTTAATCAATTATTTCCCTCTTAGGGCTTGGATCAGATGGTGGTGATGAGGGACTATCCTCAAGTGATGATTCCAAATCAATAATTTTAATTTCCCCACGCATTTTTTGTTTTGGATCTAGCTATGTAGGAAATTTCATTATTTGTTTTCCTTTTCTATCCACTTCCTCCTCATCACTACTATCATCCTTTTTCCTCCTGTAAATGGGACACCTTTCTGTAGGTTGGTATGTTGGCCTTGTCTTAATTGGCCTAGCACCTTATTGCTACACACCCAAACTCAATTCTAAGTTTATCTTCTTGGTCCTCAAGGT
Organism: Sequoia sempervirens; assembly: GCA_007258455.2. Classification (NCBI taxonomy): domain Eukaryota; kingdom Viridiplantae; phylum Streptophyta; class Pinopsida; order Cupressales; family Cupressaceae; genus Sequoia; species Sequoia sempervirens. The sequence continues at coordinate 20,052,938 of VDFB02105785.1, forward strand.
GCCCATAATTTCTTTGAAGTTCTCTATCAGAAATTCAATTTTCTTATGGTGTGGACTGAACTCCAACAATGGATCATACTTTGGATCCATTTTGTGCACAATATCCAATAGCTTATCATAAGCTATCCATTTCTCCTTGTTCAACTCCTACTTATTTAGGTCAAATTCATTTTTAATAAAATCCTTAGGAAAGTTGAACTCATGCAAAAACTTACTACCTTTTATTCTTTGTCTGAAAATGGAAAAGAAACCCTTAGGATCATGTTGTCACTTTGTACCACACCTCAAATGCTAATCTTCAAATAATTTCCCAAAATGCACCCAACCTCCTTTTGAAAATACAAAATCTGATACCACTGTATAATCTAGGAAAAAAGTCCCTTTACCCTTCCCAGTAAGGTTTTCCTCATGGATACAACCAATCTGCCACATAACCTTGCAAACCCCACTCTCAGTGGCACATTGTATGGCAATATATGAGGGGTCCCTTGAAAACTGTACACCCTCAAAATAGTGTTGACTGGGTATGGAATAATGTCACCCTAGTTGTTGTAGACTTTCAATTTTGGCCTCCTCCCCTTTGGTTTGAGGAAATCATGTAATTCCTCAAGAATCCTAGGTATATTCACCATTAGTCTAGCCCTCAATCTACAAGTAAAAAAATTATCAAATTGCACATAACTAGTGCTTTCCTTATTACAAGATAAATCTACAGTCCATATATGTACTGGAAATCTTTCTCCATCTACTAATTGCCTTAATTCCATATTCTCAAAGAAAAAGTCATCATTCTTGAAAAAGAACATATACATTAACAAAGAATACCAAAAGAATTGAGTTCCTGTATCATTTTTCTGCAACTTCGATAGCCCTTCATGTATCCTTTCATCTAATAAAGAAGAAAAATCATAAGTTATAGAGAAGTTAGGGTGTTGTATTTGCACCCCCTTGAACATGTAAGCAATGGCCATCACAGTACTAGGATTGAAACCTAGATTTTGGAATAATGAATAAAAAGTGGCATAGAAATGATTTGCAAAATAGTTTAATCTAAAATGTTCTTGGTCACTAGGGCTAATATGAAATATTGAACCTCCTACCCTAACCAAATGAGGTGGGAGTAACTTGGCTATGAAAAGTGACTTCAACTTCCCATATTCTTGCTTCATCTCCTCAAGATTGATCAGAACCAAGTACACACTAGGCTCACTCAAATCAGAAACCTATTGGAATTCTTCTCTATTAATGCATATCATAACCCTTCCATCATTATCTCTGATTACCTGAGTGAGAGGTTCATACCATCCAACAACTGCCCTAAGCAAATCTGCATCAGGGAACACATTTGGCACCACTAGCTTCCCCAAATCATACATCCAACCATTCAAAAATGGGTGAGGAAAATTCCTCTTTCCATACCAGAATCTAAACATCTCCAAACCTGTGAGAGCAACCCTAGCATCGGCTATATTGGAACAATTACATACTAACTCTTCCCCTAGGATTTTTCCTCACATCAAAACCAATCCCTTCTTCCTATCATTTTTTGACAAAGGAAATTGATCTAGGAAGTCATCATATAGGTTCCTATTTAAATAATCAATTTGGCCAAAATGTTTCTTTGGTGGTGCCATCTTAGATAAACTAGGGCCTCTTTACAATTTCAAACTTTAAACAACTAGGACTAACCAAAAATATGAAATTATAGAATAAAACCCTCCAATTTCTCACAATTCAGTTAACCTATAGCCCTAAAAAATTTAGCAACAAGCCCTACGACAAGCACATAGAAATTTTTCCCAAATTCAGGTTCAAAATAGCTAGATGTAGAAATTAACTCACGGCTTTGTCTTTTCAGAAATTCCAACTTCTTGTTGTAGTAATTCTTAACTTCGTCTTCAACTTCAAGACTGCTTTGCAAAGATACTTGAATGCTTTATGATACAATAAAAGTAGGAGAATTGTTTTTATTTTGATCAAATCATGCCAGCAAGTGTCTCATCCACCATTAAAGCTCACTCACATGCTGTATGAACGGCTCCAATCATATTTGATGCACATTTAAATATTAGTCATCAATCCTTCACTTTGATTAGATCGTCGAATGGCTACCTTCAAAACAACTGACAAAATTGTCCACATGGCCATAAGCTACCACCATACCATACACTACCAAGGAAATCCATGTGGTGTTTTCCCACAATATCATGATCAATAAAGACCTTGCAACTTCTAATCATGCGATAGCGGGCAACCATAGATCTTGATCATCAGTAATCTTGTTCTTTCAAGATAGTCACCATCTTTTCCATTAACCGTCGAGCGTCTTCCCCATCGAGATCATAAAATTCATTAATTTGAAACATGTGCATCTCAAAAAAAAATTAGTAACCCACTACATAATTTATTAAAGATAAATTAATTTACCAAAGTATTTGATTGTTCCTTCAGCTTCACCAGATGAGACACGTGGTGCTTTCTCAAAATATCGCAATCAACCAAAGTAGTGTGGTTGGGTCATCATGGGATGGCGGGGAGCGACTGAGGTCAAACAATAATTGGTCAATGGTCACACAATTTTTTGCACTTGCCAAATAAAAAAATTATTAAAAGAACGAGGGGACATCTTGAGGTAGATGATAAACAATGGCATAAGTTGTTTTAAAACGATGAAGCACAGGGCCATCCAAGACTTAGGTAAAAATAAAATCACATGAAGGAATTAAAATAATAAGACCAAGAGGACCCAACCTAGACAAAATGATGGGGCATAAGTTGTTTTTAAAACCCCTCCAAAAGTAACAGAAAAATAGATCCCACCCAAGGCGTAAGATAAACAATAGGGTTTAAGATGAAGAAAAAGACAAAACCCCAACCTTAGGATTTTCCCAACACCATAAAATACCAGTAACATAAGATAGGAAAGGAAAGGAACACAAGGAGAAAAAACTGAAGCTCCATTAGGCTATGTGGGAACAATTATACACTAATCCCTCCCCTAGGGTTTTTCCTTTCATCAAAACCTATCTCTTCTTCCTATCATTTGTTGACAAGGGCAATTGACCTAGGAAGTCATCATATAGGTTTCTACTTAAATAATCAATCTGGCCAGAGTGTTGCTTTCTCAGTGTCGTATTGATTAAAATAGGGCTTCCTTGCTATATCAAACCTTAGATAGACTAGGGCTAAACAAAATATGAAATTATAGAACAAAAATTTGCAAATTCTCACAATTCAGTTAACCCTTAAACCAAATATGAAATTACATAACAAAAAATTGCAATTTATTAAAGGAATAAGGGGACATCACTAGGCCAATGAGAAACAATGACATAATTTTTCACTCAAACGAGGGAGCATGAGACCATCCAATACTTAGGAGAAATAATGTTAAGTGAAAGAAATAAAATGATAAAACAAAAGGGGACTGGACCTAGACGAAGTGATGGGACTTAAGATGTTTTAAAACCTTCCAAAAAGTAACGACCGAATAGATCCTTCCTAAGGTGTAAGATAATACAAGGGTTTTACAAGAAGACAAAGGTAAAACCCAAATTTATGCTTTTCCCAAACATAATGGATGACCAGAGACATAAGGTAGGATAAAAATTTGAAGCTGCATGAGTTCCATCACTACCCATAACCCTAAACCCTAAAAAAATAACCCTTAACCCTTAAACCCTCTACCCTCTCTCCCTCCTACCCCCTCTCCCTCTCTCATGTCTCTCTCTCTCACTCCCTCTCTCTCTCTCTTCCCTCTACCCTAAACCCTAAACCCTAAAATATTAAACTCTAAAACCTTAAACCCTCTGCCCTCTATGTTAAACCCTCTACCCCTTATCTGTCTCCCACTCCCTCCCTCTTTCCCTCTCTCTCAAGTCTCACCATCCTACCCCTCTCCCTCTATTAGGTCTCTCTCTCACTCACTCTTATCTCCCCTCCCTCTACCTTCCACCCTTTACCCTTTACCATCTACTCTCTATCTCTCTCCCACTCCATCCCTCTCTCTCTCTCATTGAATCCCTTTATCTCTCTCCCCTCTACCCTCTACCCTCTACCCTCTCTCTCTGTCAAGTCTCTCCCTCCTACCCTCTCTCCCTCTCTCAGGTCTCTCTCTCTCACACTCCACTCCTTTATGTCTCTTCTCTCTACCCTTAAACCCTTGGCCCTAAACCCTTAACTCTTAAACCCTGCACCTTTAAACCCTCTACCCTCTACCCAAACCCTGTCTCCCTCTATCTCTCTCCCACTGCCTCCCTCTCTCGATCAAGTCTCTCCCTATTAGCACCACTCCCTCTCTTAGGTCTCTCTCTCACACTCAGTCACTATATCTCAGGTCTCTCCCTCCTTACCCCTCTCCCTCTCTTAGGTCTCTCTCTCACTCACTAACTACCTCTATCTCTCTTCCCTCTACCCTTAACCTAAAACCCTAAACCCTTAACCCTTAAACCTTAAACCCTTAAACCCTCTACTCTACCCTTAGCCCCACTCCCTCTATCTCTATTCCTCTCCCTCCCTCTCTCTCTCTCGTGTCTCTCCATCCTACCCCCTCTCCCTCTCTTAGGTCTCTCTCTACCCTTAACCCTCCCTTCCTTTATCTTTCTCTCTCTCTCAAGTATCTCCCTCCTAACACCACTCCCTCTCTCAGGTTTCTCACTCAATCAATCACTCACTCTATCTCAAGTATCTCCCTCCTACCCCTTCTCCCTCTCTTAGGTCTTTCTATCACTCACTCCCTCTATCTCTCTCCCCTCCACCATTAATCCTAAACCCTTAAACCATCTACCCTCTACCCTTAACCCTCCATCCCTTTATCTATCTCCCACTCCCTCCCTCTCTCTCTCTCTAAAGTATCTTCAATATCCTACCCCATCTCCCTCTTCTTTCACTCACTCACACCCTCTATCTCTCTCTCCTTAACCCTAAACCCTAATCCCTAATCCCTAAACCCTTAAACCATCTACCCTCAACCCTTAACCCTCCCTTCCTTTATATTTCTCTCTCTCTCAAGTCATTCCCTCATAGAACCACTCCCCCTCTCGGGTCTCTCTCTCACTCACTCACTCACTCTATCTCAAGTCTCTCCCTACTACCCCTTCTCACTCTCTTAGTTCTTTCTCTCACTCACTCACTCCCTCTATCTCTCTCCCCTAAAATCTTAACACTAAACCCTTAAACAATCTACCCTCTACCCTTAACCCTCCCTTCCTCTATCTCTCTCCCACTTCCTCTCTCTCTCTCTCTCTCAAGTATCTTCAATATCCTACCCCCTCTCCCTCTCTTAGGTCTCTCTCTCTCTCACTCACTCCCTCTATGTCTCTCCCCTTAACCCTAAAAGCTAAACCATAAAACCTAAACTCTTAAACCCTCTACACTCTTCCCTTAACCCTCCTTTTATCTCTTTCTCTCTCTCAATTCTCTCCCTCCTAGCACCACTCCCTCAGTCAGGTCTCTCTCTTACTCACTCACTCACTCTATCTCAAGTATCTCCCTCCAACCCCTTCTCCCTCTCTTAGGTATTTCTCGAGCTCACTCACTCCCTCTATCTCTCTCCCCTCCA